>JAVJIF010017028.1:0-97635 GCA_038442645.1 Agave tequilana
AATCTCCCCCTTTTTGATGATGACAAAACTCATGGAGTTATATATGCATGGATTAAAGTTAAGTTTCAAAGAAGCTCCCCCTTAACTCATGCATAGACATAAATAACAAGATATGGAAATGAAGCTCATGAATATGTATGCAAGTATGGAGATAAAACATGCAACAAGCATAAATCAAAATCTTTTTCTCCTATTTGCAATACAAAAATATATAGCATAAATAACAAGGAAGACAAATACTTCTCCCCCTTAAGCAATGAAAACATGCATAAATACAAAAACATATATGCATAAATAACAAGGAAGACAAATACTTCTCCCCCTTAAGTAATGAAAACATGTATATAAACTCAAATACTTCTCCCCCTTTTTGTCAATCATCAACAAAGGGTTCAAAGTAAAATCAAATCAAACAAATTTTTCTCCCCCTTTTTGTCAAACAAAAAGATCAAGAAGGGTTAAACAATCCAAACAATAAAATGAGGGGTAAAAATCTTTCTCCCCTTTTAAGTCAATCAAAACATAAAACAATGTTCTCCCCCTTTTGTCTAAAACAAAAACAAAGTCAATAAGGGGTGACTATAAACAACATGATATCAATAGATAAATATGTCAATGAAGCATCTTGATATCAATTGAAATTAAACATAATAAATTTTGAATGTCTAAATAAACTTTTGATACCAATTGTAAATAATTCTCATATTAAACATATAATACCAATATGAAATTTTCAATCATAAAGTAAGGGAGTGGAAACAAATACCAATTGAAGAATCACCAATTGAAAGACAAAATTAAATTTTCTCTCCCTTTATGAAATACCAACTAAAAGGATGCATGGGCTTGATACCAATTTAAAATAATCAATTAAAACAAAATTGAAACTCAAGCACTAGCATAAACAAGATTTTATGAAAAATTTATATCTTAAGCACAAATAAAACAAGTATATGTGTATGAAATAGAATGAGTACCAATCACCAATAGATGATACCAATTGAAAATATACATACACAATAAACATATGAGTATACAAAAGGATCAAAAATGATACCAATTGAAAGAGTTCATTGATACCAATAGCAATAAGTTCAAGTGTATACATCATATTACAATACCTCCCAATCAATGTTCAAGTTTTAAATGATTTTCACTTTAAAGCATACAAGACCATGATCTCCCATCCATCCGCCCATCAAGGGTAGGGGTTTTCAAAAATAGATTTGAAAATAAGCTTTGTTTGAAAATCACTGCCATAGTGAAGAATACCGTAACTAGTCAAATGGAAAATCTTTTAAACTAGTACGAAATCCTTCAAGGAAGGAATAAAACAAAATTGTTTTCATGAAATAAGAAATCCACATGAAAATCAACACTCTAATCCAATTAAGCATAATTTTGACTCATGAAAACAAAACATGAGCAAGAAAGAAAAGTGAGTGTACAAATATAGTGTGAATATCATAATCATGAAATTTTCATTAAGCTCAATTATTCCTTAAACATAGAAAATACGAAAATCATCAAAACTTATTTAATCTTCATGGCATATGTATGTCAAGTACAAATTAAAATATACATACATATCTAAAACACAACGAGTCCACTATATATATATGCATGAAGGCACGTGGCTCAAAGGATAAACATGTATATCTAATAGTTTGGACAAGATAGACATATACATGAAGTTAAACAATTAAACATAAAATCAAGAAAAGCTAAATCTTCATCAAAACAAATTTCATTTCATGGTATATGTATGAATTGTCAACACAATAAGTATACATACATATCCCTAAACACAATTGAGTCCAAATACATAGATTTGCATGAAAGGCAAATGACTCAAGGGTATACATGTATATCTTAAAGTTTGGCAATACAAACATATACATGAAGTGAAAAACTCATAAAACAAATTCAAAAATGGAATACAAGTTTGAAATGTATGAATCATCAAAACTAGACTATACTAGCACATCTAATGGGTTCAAATAAGCACTCAAGCCCAAACATATATAGATTTATTTGTGGCCCACTATATGTACAAGTATAAATCCTAGTCTTAATGAAAACTAACATCTAAACAAGTAATCTTAACAAGAAGCATCAAAAACAAGATAAAATCATCATGATAAAACTAAGACATGATTACTATGTAAATTCACATGCATTAGATTCATGATGTACATTATAACTTAAACAAAAGTGAGAACACTAAGAATGGGTTCATACAAGCATGTGTGTCTCAAATACTATATATGTATGTCAAGGATCTAATAATCATGGCATTTACATACTAATCCATAGACAATAAAAACATGCTATAAAACATCAATATGAAAGCATGTAAACAATAATAAGGAGTTAAGAATTGTTACCAAAACCTAGAAGGCAACTCTCCTTGTCTCCAAAACATGGTGGTCATCTCCACTAAATCTTTCCCTTGAAAGTGATGCATCCAATTGATCTCCTTAAGTCCGGAACGCATCCACTCCAAGGTGTCATCACTCTCACGTCATGTGAGAGCCCACACCTACATCAAAAATAATAGGAGGGGTGGTCTTTGGTACCCACATCTTGTTGGGTCCATGGGAGTTAGTCCCTTCCCTAACCCAAACAAATTTCTTTACTAAATTTGAAACATTTAATCTATCATAATAAAATTTAGCAAGATGGCCTTTTCGGCCACAATGTGTACATGTGTACACATGAGCATACATGTGTTGATGTGTCCGTGTGGAGCATGTGTATGCCGTGGAGGGTGTGCATGCATAAATGATGGAACTTGTTTCTTTCGAACCAAGGTTTCCAACCGTGTATGGTGAAAAACACCTAGAGGGGGGGTGAATAGGTGTGATTGCTAATCTTAAAATTTTAACACTCTAAATGCGGAACCTAAAAACAAGTGAGGCTCAACTTAGTACAATCCAACAAGTGTAGCCGAATTCCCCTTGCGAGGCTCTGGACTAAACTCCTCTTGATTCCCCTTGATATGGGTTGAGGCGCTATGTGAAGCTCTTGTTGGATGAGTACGGGATTGGCACACACAAGTATGAAATGGATGATATGAAGAATGATGCGAACACAATGATATATGGCAAGAATTACAAGCAAGCAAATAGTATCACAAGAGATTCAAACAATATCACAAGTATGCAATAGAAAGCAATAAGGAGCTATTGAAAAGTAAAGCAAGAATTAGACGCAAAGGCAATCGCAAACAAAGTGATTTGTTTCGAGGTTCGAGCCACCGCTCTACTCCCCACCTTCACCTCCGTGAAGGGTTTCCACTATCCACCGAGGACGCCTTTACAATTTGGTCTACCGAAGACCGAGCACGAGCTCCACCGAGTACAAAGGACCTCTACCGAAGAGGTTGCTCCACAAGGAAAGGATTACAAGAACAAAGTGATCACCAACAAGATCACTACACTTTTTCTCAAACTCTTTTACAAACACTCTCACTTCAATTACAACTTCACTATAGAATGAGTATAGGATTTTGGCTCTATGAAGTGTGGTGAGAAAACTTCAGTTGTAGAGTGATATAGACAATCAAACACAACTGAAAAACAAACTTTAAAAGAATTGGAATGAAGGCTTTAAACTCTTTTCTTTTCTCTTTTGAAAACAACACAAACTTGAGGATTTTTCTAGGTTGTATGCAAGAGAGACTTCTCCTCTATTTATAGGGTTAAAAATAGGTTAAAAACAATTTCTTTTGGTCTTATTTTCTCTGAAAAAGACCTGAAAATCGCTGAAAAGTCTGCCAAGAAATCAGATAAAAAACAGATTTCAGAATTGCACAAAAGAGGAAAGAGCCGTTGGGCTTTTGCAGGCTTGGCGGTCGACCGGTCCGGTCGACCGCCAGCCCAACTGCAAAGAGCCGTTGGCTCTCGGTCGACCGGTCCGGTCGACCGTCCCAAAAGAGGAAACACAGTTTCCTTCTTCTCCGGTCGACCGGTCCGGTCGACTCAGAAAACCAGAGAGCAGTGTGCTCTTGGTCGGTCGACCGGTCCGGTCGACCGACGGACGTGCACAGACGTGCACGTCCAGGCACGGCGCCGGTCGACCGGGCCGGTCGGCCGGTCGGCCTGAAATAAGAAAACTGCAGGTTTTTTTGAACTTGAAAAATTTTTGAAAAATTGTTTTATGTTTAAACAAACTAGAGTAACATGTTAGTAGAAGTATGTATACATGATCTAGACAAGATATTTATTTTATAAAACTTAGGTTCATGTAAATCTCTACTAAGGCATGAAACCCAATTTTGAAAATGAAAACAAGACCAAATTTTATCAAAACCAAATTTTGTGTGTGTGTATCCTAGAGCCAAATAACCAAGACTCAAACTTTAACATTCTATTCTTACAATGATTCTAAGGACTTCAAGATCTTCAATAGGCTTCTTCATATGATCTTCAACACTTGTTTCTTGAGCCAATTGGAGTTGACTTGAGTCCAAATCCTTGTATTTGTGAGAGAAGACTTCTAGAATGAATAGAAACCTGAAACACACTTAAACAACAAATATTATTAGTACAAATAACTAATATGTTTTGTAATCATCAAAATACACTAATCATGGGTGATTGTAACCTTGGGCCAACAATCTCCCCCTTTTTGATGATGACAAAACATATAGTTATTTAAACAAATAAAGGAAGAAGAGCTTGGAAAGCTCCCCCTCAAACAATGCTATGTAAAAAATATCTATTAGTGAGATACATGAAGCATTGAAAACCAATATTTTTGTCAAAAGCTTAAATACCATTTGAAATCAAACTTAATACAATTAAACTTATACTTTTTCTCTTTAAACTTATAGTAAATAAACTAAACTCAAACTATAAGCAAACTTATTTCTTTTTCAATAAACACTTAAACTTATATATTTTTCTCCATGAAATGAAACTCAAATAGTATCAACAAACAACTTAAACTTTTAAATCAACAAACTTATTCTCCCCCTTTTTGTCATACATCAAAAAGGGTTAAAACAAAACAATAGAAAATTTCATTTTAAGAATCCATAAGACAAACATTCAACTCACCACAAATAAATGAAAATCTAGCATAGTCTAGAGGTTTAGTAAAAATATCGGCAAGTTGAAAATCGGTAGAAACATAATCAATATCAATATCACCTTTCTCATAATGATCTCTAAGAAAGTGATACCTAATGTCAATGTGTTTGGTTTTAATATGTTGATTTGCATTCTTTGTCATGTGAATAGTACTAGTATTATCACAAAATATTTTAACATGATCAAAGTGTAAATCATAGTCGAGGAGAGTATGTTTCATCCAAAGAACTTGTGCACAACAAGCTCCGGCTGCAACATACTCCGCCTCGGCGGTTGATAGGGCTATCGAATTTTGCTTTTTAGAAGACCAAGATACAAGACAATTACCCAAGAATTGACATGTTCCACTTGTACTCTTCCTATCTACCCTATAACCCGCATAGTCGGCATCCGAAAAACTCTTCATTTCAAATAATCCGGTTTTAGGATACCACAAACCCATTTCAATAGTGCCCTTAAGGTATCTAATTATGCGTTTAACCGCAATTATGTGAGCTTCTTTAGGACAAGATTGAAAACGTGCACAAAGACAAACGGAAAACATAATATCCGGCCTACTAGCCGTCAAATAAAGCAAACTACCAATCATGCTACGATATAATTTAATGTCTACACTTTTACCTTGTTCATCCTTGTCAAGCTTTGTAGTTGTTGCCATGGGAGTTTAGCTTACTTTCGATCCTTCAAGCCCAAACCTTTTGATTAGTTCCTTTGTGTACTTGGCTTGATTGATGAAGATCCCATCCTTCTTTTGCTTGATTTGGAGTCCAAGGAAATAGTTGAGTTCCCCCATCATAGACATTTCAAATCATCCTTCATGCATGACTCAAAAGCTTTGCAAAGAGATTCATTAGTAGAACCAAAAATAATATCATCCACATAAATTTGCACAATAAGAATATCCTTTTCTACATGTTTTGTAAATAAGGTTGTGTCAATTTTACCTTTCTTAAAACCATTTGAAATCAAAAATGAAGAAAGTCTTTCATACCAAGCCCTAGGGGCTTGTTTTAAACCATAAAGAGCTTTATCTAATTTAAAAACAAAATCCGGATGTGTAGGATCAACAAACCGGGGGGTTGTTCAACATACACCTCCTCTTCAATAAATCCATTTAGAAAAGCACTTTTAACATCCATTTGAAATAATTTGAAATCTTTATATGAGGCGAATGCTAGTGTCATCCGTATGGCTTCAAGCCGTGCTACGGGTGCAAAGGTTTCTTCAAAATCGATCCCTTCGATTTGAGTGTAACCTTGGGCAACTAACCTAGCCTTGTTTCTAACTACATTACCCGATTCATCCAACTTATTCTTAAAGATCCACTTAGTACCAATTGTTGGTCTATCGTGGGGCCTACGAACAAGGTGCCAAACTTGGTTGCGCTCAAATTGATTGAGCTCCTCTTGCATGGCTAGCAACCAATATGAATCGGCCTCGGCTTCGAGGACATTTTTGGGTTCAATATGAGAAATGAATGCATAGTTACCACAATAGTCATGAAGTCTAGAGCGAGTAGTTACCCCTTTTGATACTTCACCTATGACGAGGTCCTTGGGATGATGTGGATTGTATCTCCAATCCTTTGGTAGTGGTTGAGTAGGCTCCACCTCATGTGTTTAATTTTCATTTCCTTGTGCCTCTTCCACCTTAGCTTCGCTTCCTTCATCATCCTTTGGTTTGTCTCCCATAGTAGAAGCATCCTCCAAGGTCACTTTCTCCAAACCTTCATCCAATGCATCTATTTCTACAACATTCTTAACAAACTTGTTAGATTCCTCAAACTTGACATGAATAGACTCTTCAATAGTCAATGATGATCTAATGAAAACTCTATAAGCCTTACTAGTGTTTGAGTAACCTACAAAAATAGCCTCATAAGATCTAGCATCAAACTTTCCTAAATTATCTTTTGTATTTAAAACAAAACATTTGCATCCAAAAACTTTGAAATAAGAAACATTTGGTTTTCTAGAAAAGTACATTTCAAAAGAAGTTTTAGTAGTATTTTTACATAAGAAAACACGATTTGATATGTAGCATGATGTATTAACGGCCTCGGCCCACAAATAATGTGGTAGACCGTATTCACTAAGCATTGTCCTAGCATCTCTTGTAATGTTCTATTTTTCCGTTCAACTACTCCATTTTGTTGTGGAGTTCTAGGACAAGATAGTTCATGCTTTATTCCATGTTCATCACAAAAAGTGGTAAAGGGTTGGTTAATAAATTCACCTCCTCTATCACTTCTTATTCTCAAAATCGAAACATCTTTTTCTTTTTCAACTCTTTTCTTAAAAGTTTGGAAATACGAAAATGCTTGGTTTTTGTGTTCAAGAAAGAAAACCCAAGTAAACCTTGAAAAATCATCAACCAAAACATAAGCAAATCTATTCCCACTTAGACTTTTGGTTTGTGTAGGGCCAAAAAGATCCATATGAATTAACTCCAAAGGACGTGATGTCATGATATCCTTAATTGACTTGAAAGAAGACTCAGTTTGTTTCCCAAATTGACATGCGTCACAAACTCGGTCCTTTTCAAAATTCAAGCAAGGAATACCTTTCACCATTTCCTTTGTGTTTAACCTAGAAATGTGATCAAAAGAAATATGACCTAATCTCCTATGCCACAACCAAGAGTCATCATCGAGGGCTTTCAAACAAGTAATATTACAAGACATATTTAACATATCAATCATATAAACATTACTTTCACGAAAACCGGAAAATACACAAACATTAGAAGTTCTATCAATTACTTTACAAGCAACATTATCAAAAACAACATCAAAACCTTTATCACAAAGTTGACTAACACTCAAGAGATTATGCTTGAGGCCATCAACTAAAACTACATTTTCAATTAAAGGAGAGGTGCCAAGTTTTACATTACCAATACCGATGATTTTACCCTTGGCGTCATCTCCGAAGGTGACGTTGCCACCTTCATGATATCTTGATAGGGTTGCAAAGTTGTTGATGTCCCAAGTCATGTGCCTTGAGCAACCGCTATCAAGATACCACAATCCTCTACGTCGTTGGGCTTTGGAAAGTACCTACATCATTTAACATAATTGTTGATTTTGGTACCCAAACTTTCTTGGGTCCTTTAAAGTTAGTCCCTCGAACCCAAACATTATGACATGATACATTTAATCTATTATAGCAAAAATTGGCTAAGTGCCCTTTCCGTCCACAATGTGAACATGAGAACACTCTACCATACATGAATGCATGATGTGTATGTGTAGTGTGAGCATGTTTTCGGGTTTTGCCATGTTGTTTAGGTTGTGTAGCATGAACATGAACATGAGCATGAGCATTTTTCTTTGGGGCTTGTTTCTTAGGAAACATAGCCTCAATTTTCTTCTTGTTAAACTCACAATTTTTCAAAACAACACTTAATGAGTCTAATCTTTCCTTAAGTATAGAAACTTCATTAGAATCAATTAGTGGGGCCTTACCTTTGCAAGAAATCTTATATTTTTCAAAATCATTTTTAGTAGTGGCCAAGGTGGAAACCAAATCATCCTTTTCTTTTGTAAGAGTAAAAACTTGATGACTTAAAGATTCATTTTCCTTTTTCATTTTTAAATACTTTTTCTTTAAGAAATCATAATTTTGTGACAACTCAACAAAAGCCTCTTCTAATTCATCCATAGAAAGCTCATTATCATAGGAAGGGGAAGAGGTTACCTTGCTTGTGCCTTCATTAGCCATGAAGCACATGTTGGCGGTGTCTATTTCTTCCTCGGATTCGGTCTCCGAATCCCAAGTTGCCTTCATAGCCTTCTTCTTGTAGGGCTTCTTTGATGTGGAGGGCTTAGCTTTGTCCGGACACTCCGCAACAATGTGTCCGGGCTTTTGGCAATTGAAACAAGTGATCCTTCTTTCTTCTTTGCCTCCTTGCCATCTTCTTCTACCTTGGTACTTCGCCTTGTTGTACATCCTCCGGACATTCTTAACAAGGAGTGAGAGCTCCTCATCATCTTCTTCTTCATCGTCTTCATCGGAGTGTGTAGCTTGACTCTTGAAGGCGATAGTCTTCTTTTTGGAAGGAGCCATATCCTCCCTTGCTTTCCTTTCCATCTCATGGGTTTTGAGGTTCCCAATGAGACCTATAAGCTCCATCTCTTCATTATCGTTGAGTTCATTCAAGGTTGTTGCTTTAACTTCCCATGAAGGAGGAAGAGCTCGAATGATCTTCCTTACTCTTTGATCATTGTTGATATCTTCACCTAAAGAAGAGAGTCCATTAGTAATCTTGGTAAATCTTGTAACCATATCATCTATGGTTTCATTTTCTTGCATGCTAAATGTTTCATATTGGGACCGAAGAAGGTCAATCTTAGCCTTCTTTACTTGTGAGGTCCCCTCATGTGTGACTATCAAGTGTGACCAAATCTCATATGCGGATTTGCAATGAATAACCCTAGAAATGTCATCATCATTAAGGGCTTGTAGAAGTGCATAGTGAGCTTTGGCATTGGCATCGAATTCCTTAGTCTCTATTTCGGACCAAGTGGATTCGTCACCGGGGGGTACACTAAAGGACTTAGTCACGGCTTTTGCAACTCGGCTACCTAGAGATTGCAAAAACACGGTCATCTTAACTTTCCATATGGGAAAGTTAAGTCCATCAAATTTAGGAGGGGTCTTAATTCATCGGCCATTTTTACTATATGAATATGAATGAAATGATTAGCAAATTAGGATCTTCTCTAAGGTTGTTAAACCAAATCCTATAGTCCAAGCTCTGATACCAATGAAAAACACCTAGAGGGGGGGTGAATAGGTGTGATTGCTAATCTTAAAATTTTAACACTCTAAATGCGGAACCTAAAAACAAGTGAAGCTCAACTTAGTAAAATCCAACAAGTGTAGCCAAATTCCCCTTGCGAGGCTCTGGACTAAACTCCTCTTGATTCCCCTTGATATGGGTTGAGGCGCTATGTGAAGCTCTTGTTGGATGAGTACGGGATTGGCACACACAAGTATGAAATGGATGATATGAAGAATGATGCGAACACAATGATATATGGCAAGAATTACAAGCAAGCAAATAGTATCACAAGAGGTTCAAACAATATCACAAGTATGCAATAGAAAGCAATAAGGAGCTATTGAAAAGTAAAGTAAGAATTAGACGCAAAGGCAATCGCAAACAAAGTGATTTGTTTCGAGGTTCGAGCCACCGCTCTACTCCCCGCCTTCACCTCCGTGAAGGGTTTCCACTATCCACCGAGGACGCCTTTACAATTTGGTCTACCGAAGACCGAGCACCGAGCTCCACCGAGTACAAAGGACCTCTACTGAAGAGGTTGCTCCACAAGGAAAGGATTACAAGAACAAAGTGATCACCAACAAGATCACTACACTTTTTCTCAAACTCTTTTACAAACACTCTCACTTCAATTACAACTTCACTATAGAATGAGTATAGGATTTTTGGCTCTATGAAGTGTGGTGAGAAAACTTCAGTTGTAGAGTGATATAGACAATCAAACACAACTGAAAAACAAACTTTAAAAGAATTGGAATGAAGGCTTTAAACTCTTTTCTTTTCTCTTTTGAAAACAACACAAACTTGAGGATTTTTCTAGGTTGTATGCAAGAGAGACTTCTCCTCTATTTATAGGGTTAAAATAGGTTAAAAACAATTTCTTTTGGTCTTATTTTCTCTGAAAAAGACCTGAAAATCGCTGAAAAAGTCTGCCAAGAAATCAGATAAAGAACAGATTTCAAAATTGCACAAAAGAGGAAAGAGCCGTTGGGCTTTTGCAGGCTTGGCGGTCGACCGGTCCGGTCGACCGCCAGCCCAACTGCAAAGAGCCGTTGGCTCTCGGTCGACCGGTCCGGTCGACCGTCCCAAAAGAGGAAACACAGTTTCCTTCTTCCGGTCGACCGGTCCGGTCGACTCAGAAAACCAGAGAGCAGTGTGCTCTTGGTCGGTCGACCGGTCCGGTCGACCGACGGACGTGCACAGACGTGCACGTCCAGGCACGGCGCCGGTCGACCGGGCCGGTCGGCCGGTCGACCGGGCCGGTCGGCCGGTCGGCCTGAAATAAGAAAACTGCAGGTTTTTTTGAACTTGAAAAATTTTTGAAAAATTGTTTTATGTTTAAACAAACTAGAGTAACATGTTAGTAGAAGTATGTATACATGATCTAGACAAGATATTTATTTTATAAAACTTAGGTTCATGTAAATCTCTACTAAGGCATGAAACCCAATTTTGAAAATGAAAACAAGACCAAATTTTATCAAAACCAAATTTTGTGTGTGTGTATCCTAGAGCCAAATAACCAAGACTCAAACTTTAACATTCTATTCTTATAATGATTCTAAGGACTTCAAGATCTTCAATAGGCTTCTTCATATGATCTTCAACACTTGTTTCTTGAGCCAATTGGAGTTGACTTGAGTCCAAATCCTTGTATTTGTGAGAGAAGACTTCTAGAATGAATAGAAACCTGAAACACACTTAAACAACAAATATTATTAGTACAAATAACTAATATGTTTTGTAATCATCAAAATACACTAATCATGGTTGATTGTAACCTTGGGCCAACATATGGTTCTTAGCACATTGGCTCATAGTGGAGCCCAAACAATCCATTTTCTCCTTCAACATATTTATATCATTTTTAATCATAGAAGAAGTGGTACATGCATTAGGTAGACTAGATGAAGCTACACTAGCATGGCAAACATGTGCATCAATTTTATTTTGTAAAACAACATTTTTCTTTAAACACATTTCTAAATCTTTAGAAATTGAAGCAATCTTAATTTTCAAAGAATCATTTCTTTTAAAACAAAATCAACTTTTGAAGACAAATTTTCATTTTTCTTCAAAAAAGCATGGCAATCATTTTAGACTTCAAAAGTTATTTTCTTTAAGTGCAAGATCAAGTTGAGATTTTAATAAATCCCTCTCATTAGCAATCTCCTCTTTCTCTTGAAAACAACATCAAGTCTAGAATGTAAACTCTTATTTTCTTTTTCAATTTCTAAACTTTTCTTTTTCAAAATCTTATAAGTTTCAATTAATTTTTCACAAACAATAGAAAGTTCTTCATTTAAAGCATGGGCATCAAAATTATCACATGAAGAACTAGAGCAATCATCACTATCTAAGTGGGGTTCCGAATGTACCTCAAGGGAGTCATTCCCTTGGACCATGAAGCATTGTGAATCGGATTCTCCACTAGATTTCTCCGGTTGATTTGGCACTTGAAGCTTGGAGGTGGTGGTTGTTGTCAACTTGTTCCACACTACAAAAGTGGAATCAAGGTTAGAAACACTCATAAGATAATCTTTAGATGAAGTGCTTCTAATGGCCTCTAGGGCTTGTGCATTGGCCCCTATATGATTGCGATCACTAAGGAAGGATTCCTTGGTAATAGCAAGATAAACTTTATGACCTAGGGTTTGTAATAAACGGTCATCCTAATCTTCCAAACATGAATGTTGGAAGGGTCATACATAGGTGGGGTCATGAAGGCCATGGTAAACTATATGTGTGCAAACAAGCAAATGCAAACAATAGATTAGCAAGCAAATGGATCTCACTCCTAGGATGTTAAGCCTAAGTATCAGGAGCACTAGCTCTGATACCAATTCAAAAACACCTAGAGGGGGGGTGAATAGGTGTTAGTGCTAATCTAAAACTTAATGCAAAACTAAGTGCGCTAAATGCGGAAGCTAATGCAAATTTTGCACAAACTAATACAATACAACAAGTGTAGCCGAATTCTCCTTGCGAGGCTCTGGACTAACTCCTCTTGATTCCCCTTGAAATGGGTTGAGGCGCTATGTGAAGCTCTTGTTGGATGAGTATAAGTTAGGCACACACACACAAGCAATCCAAGCAATGTGCACACACAATCAAGCCAAGCAATCAAGGATATAGCAATATGGATTATGCAAGGCACGACACAAGCAAATAAATATGATATGACAAGATGAATTATGCTCAACACAAGCAAATATGATATGAATGAAGTATGATGCTTTGCACAAATGTAAGGAGAGAGAGTTTAGAAACAAGTGGATCAAACGCAAACACAATGATATGTTTCGAGGTTCGAGCACCCTTGCTCTACATCCCCGCCTACACCACCGTGTAGGATTTCCAATCCACTATATCGTCCACCGAGGACTCACACCGAGGGAACCTTCACCGAGAAGGATTTTTACAACAATGGAGTACCTAACTCCTCTCTCAAACAACCACCTCACAACCGAGGGGTAGGCCCGTAGCCAAATACAACAACAACAACAACACCTCTACCGAAGAGGGTTACAACCAAATCTCCACCTCTCACTAGAGGGAGCAAACCAATCACCCGATCACCTCTACCAAAGAGGGATACAACAAGAATAAGGGTGTTTACAACAAGTGGTTCCAAAAACCACAAACTCAAAACTCTCTTTCTTTTTCTCTTTTCTTTTCCACAAAAACAAGATCCTAATAGATTAGGATAGTATGATAGCTCAAGTGTGGAAAACTAGGTGTTTGGAAAACAAGCAACAAAGAAAAACACTTGGGAAAATTCTTGCAAAAGATATAGAATGAAAACCAAGACAAATCTCCCAAAATATTCTTTTCTTTGATTTTTCCAAAAACCTAAAACAATAAAGATTGAAAGATTAAAGCCCCAAACACTTTTGAAAAACTTGTTTTAAACACTTCAGAAAACCAGAATTTTTTCTCTTCAAAAACTTGGCCAAAATCCCCAAAGAGATGGGGTTTATATAGGCCCATCAGAAAACTAGCCGTTAGGCTGAGCTGGCAGCCTGACAGGCTGCCGGTCGACCGGCCCGGTCGACCGCCAACGGTCAGAAATATGACCGTTGGGCAACTGCGGTCGACCGGCCCGGTCGACCCAGAAAAACAGAGAGCAGAGCTCTCGACCCGGTCGACCGGCTCGGTCGACCGTTTTTGTGTCTGCCCAGACGTGCACATCTGTGCACGTCGGTCGACCCTACGGGTCGACCGGCTCTTGGTGCGGTCGACCGTCCGGGTCGACCGACCAGCCTGTCAGCACAAAAAAAACAGAAAATTTGGGAAAAATATTTTCTAAAAAATCTTTTATCTCTTTTTAAAAATACCATAAAAATTGTTTTATCATTTTATATTGAAACTCAAACAAGTGATAAAAATTCCAAGACAATATATCAACATATCAATTCATTTTTGTGTCTTGCCAATTTTATCAAAAACAAAACTTGTATTTTTATCAAACTTGATTTTTCAATAGGAAATCTGATTTTCCTAAAACTTATAGAAATACAAAAACATGATATTTGAACATTATTAAGCATGATGCATATGGACATAGGTCTAATATACATTCAACAAATATATCATAGTTTTTGTCTTTAATTTCAAAAATATATTTTATACCAAAACATAAAACTACATGAATAGGTATGTCAAACTAAGTTTGTATAAGTCATATACGCATGTATGTATATCTAGAACATATCTAATATACATAGAAATAAAGTAAACTTGTTTTGATCAAACTATTCATGAAAACTAAATTCAAAACATAAAACGTGTGTGTTGTGAGCACTTGAGCATATCAACTATACTAAACTTTACAAATGGATCTAAAACACACTATCTAAACTATGGATACCTAAGTCTTCTTGATGATCTTCATCTTCAAGTAGACTTGCTCCAAAACTTCATCCATGGGCTAGGCAATGTGTGATCTTGACGCAAAGCTTCTAAACACCTTATTGAAGCTAATCACCAACTAATATCTTGGTTAATGATCTGAAACTTAAACAACACAAGATTATTAATAAACATAACTACATGAGTTAATCATCATCAAAACTAGAGTGGAAGGCCTTTGGGCCAACATCTAGTTTTGATGATGATCAACTCATGTAGTTATGTTTACTAATAATCTTGTGATGTTTAGTTTCAGATACTTTATCAAGATATTAGTAGGTGATTAGTTTCAACAAGATGTTTTGGAAGCTTTCACATGATGATTCAAGAGCCCGAGCGTCAAAGATCATATATAGCACTCGTTGGAGTCAAGCTCGGTGGATCACGGTTTGGATCGAGTCGACTTGAAGACGGAGTTCGTCAAGAAGACTTCGGTATATAGTTTAGTTTGTATTTTAGATCCTTTTGTAAAGATTAGATAGTGTGGTATGCTCAAGTTCACAACACACACACGTTTCATGTTTTGATATTGGTTTCGGTTTTGCTTTAACCGATCTTGGTTTTCATGAATAGATAGTATCAATAAAAGTTTACTTTGTTTAAAGTATATTAGATGTGTTCTATATACATATATACTTCATCTATTTAAACAAACTTAGTTTGATAGTCTATTTCATGAGTTTGGTATTTTGGTATTTTAACAAAACGTATTTTGGATTTTTAGTCAAAAACATGGATATATATATGTTTCATGTATATTAGATTATATCCATATGAAACATGCTTCAAAGTGTTTAAATATCATGTTTTTGTATTTGGATGAGTTTTGGACAAAACGTATTTTCGATTCAAAAATCTAAGTTTTGGAAAATACGAATTTTGGTTTTCAGCAAAATTTGTAAGTCACAAAAATGGTTCAAAAAGTTTGAAATTTGTGTTGAAATTTTTCACATAAGTTTGTATTTCAACGTATTATGCTAAAACTATTTTTGTGGATTTTTAGAGAATTTATGGGATTTTTAAAAATTAAAAAAAACTAAGTTTTTCTGTCCCAAAATACAGCCTGCCAGGCTCTGGCAGTCGACCGGACCGGTCGACCGGACCCAGAGTCGGTCGACCGGACCGGTCGACCGACGTGCACAAAACGTGCACGCTGGCCAGCCACTTGGGCCGGTCGACCGACTGCAAGTACCCCACTCTCGGGTGGGGGCAGTCGACCGACCGGTCGACCGTAAGGCTTGGTAGGTCGACCGAGCGGTCGACCGGCCAGAGAGCAATTTGCTCTCTAGATTGGGACGGTCGACCGGGCGGTTGACCGAAGCTCCAACTGTCAAATTTTTGACCGTTGGCGGTCGACCGGGCCGGTCGACCGCCAGCCGCCAGGGCTGAAAATCAGCCCCAACGGCTAGTTTTCCAGTGGGGCTATTTATAACCCATTCAGAGGTGTTTTTCACTAAGATTTTAAGAGCCAAAAATTCAGAGTTTCCCTAGTCTATTATTCAAGTTTTCAAAAGTGTTTTAAGAGCCAAAAAAGATTCATTTCTATTTGTTTTTAAAAGAGTTGGAAAATCATTTGTAAAGAAAAATCTTTGGGAATTGTTTTGATCTTTATTTTCTATTCTATCTAAAGTTTTCCCTAGAGTTTTTCTTTGAGTTTTTGATTTTCAAACTCTTTGTTTTCCACACTTGAGCTATATCTCCTATCCTATCTATTTAGGATCTTTTATTTGTGGGAAAAATTTGTTTGTGGTTGTGGAAACCACCAAGTGCTGTACCCTCCTTGACTTGTTGTATCCCTTTTGGGTAGAGGTTGATTTGGAGTGGTGGTTAGCTCCCTCTTTGGTAGAGGTTGAGATTGTGGTTTACTCCCTCTAGTGTGAGGTAGAGTTTGTGTTGAATTTGTATCCCTCTTTGTGAAGAGGTGGATTGTGGTTGTTTGGTTAAGGGCCTACCCCTCTTGTGTGAGGTGGTGATTGCATTGCCTCTGGGTGAAATTGTATTGGTTGAGAGAGGAGTTAGGTACTCCTGGTTATTGTATTGCCCCAAAATCCTCGGTGGAGGTTCCCTGTGTGGGAGTCTTAGGTGGACAAGCTAGTGGATTGGAAATCGTTCTCGGTGAAGGCGGGGACGTAGAGCTGGGTGCTCGAACCTCGAAACAAATCTTGTTGTTTGCGTTTGATCCATTGACTCTCTCTCTCTCTTTACTTTGTGCCTTGCATCATTCATATTATCATATCATTATTATATGCTTGGTTTGATTGTGTGTACCTCACTTGTGCTTAACCACGAGAGCTTCATATAGCGCCTCAACTCTTATTCAGAGGAATCAAGAGGAGTTAGTCCAGAGCCCTTCACCGGGAATTCGGCTGCACTCGTTGGTTGCATTAAGTGTTGTAGCAATTAAGTGTTAATTTCCGCATTTAGTTTATTAGATTAGCCTATCACCTATTCACCCCCCCCTCTAGGTGATTTCAATTGGTATCAGAGCCTACGCTCCTGATATTAGGTTTAACCACCTATGAGTGTGATCTTGGTTAGCTAATCTATCATTTATATTTTGCACATATATTGTTTGCACGCACTCATAGATTGCTTCTCACCTCCCATGTTTGATGTCTCCAACATTGACATGTGAAAATTTAGGATGTCCATGTACCTAAAAACCCTAGGCTTGCATGTTTTCCTTGCCGCTACTAAGAAATCCTATCTTGGTAATAGCAAGCATATATAGGCCAATGCACAAGCCATTGAGGCACTTAGAAGCACGCTAAACAAAGAATATCTTATGATTGTTTCTAACTGTGATTCCACCTTTGCAGTGTGGAACACGTTGACCTCCTCCGAGCTACAAACGCCCAACATATTGGAGAAGGAATCTAGTGAGGATGAATCCAAACAACGATGCTACATGGTCCAGGGGAATGACTCCCTTGAGGTACTTTTGGACACTCAACTAGATAGTGCTAGCTCTTCATTTGTTGATCTTGATAGTATGGATGCCGATGCATTAAATGAAAAGTTATCTATTGTTTGTGAGAACCTCCTTGAAAAATATAAAGTTTGAAAAAGAAAACTTATAAGTTAACAAAAGAAAATAAGGATTTATTTTCAAAACTTGAATTGGCTTTACAAGAGAAGGTTGAGATTTCAAATGAGTGTGACTCTTTGAAAACCCAACTTGAACTTGTTTTAAATGAAAACAAGATTTTGAAAAACAAAAATAATTACAATGAAGTTTTGAAGAAAAATGAGTCTTTAACTTCAAAACTTGATTTTGTTTTAAAAGAGAATGATTCCTTGAAAATAAAATTGCTTCTATTTCAAAGGAATTGGAAATTGTTTTAAAGAAAAATATCTCTTTGCAAAATGATATAGATACTCATATTTGCCATGCTAGTGTAGCTTCATCTTCTTACTTACCTATTTCATGCTCCACTTCTTCTAATATTGAAAATGATATAAATTATTAAAGAAGAATATGGATTGTTTGGGCTCCACTTTGAGCCAATGTTTCAAGAACCATACACGTTTGGAATCCATGTTTCGCAAGAAACAAATTCCATCTTTGCATGCACACAAACCACGGCATATACATACTCCTCACGGACACACCCATAACACGATGTATGCTCATGTGTACACTTGTACACATTGTGGACGTAAGGGCCACCTTACTAAATTTTGCTATGATAAGATACATGATGTAAATTTAGCAACTAAATTTGTTTGGGTTAGGAAAGGAACTAACCCCCATGGACCCAAAAGAGTGTGGGTTCAAAGATCACCCCTATTGTATTTGATATAGGTGTGGGCTCTCGCATGACGTGAGAGTTATGGTGCCTTGAGGTGGATGCGTTCCGAGCTTAAAGAGTACTATTTGGATGCATCACTTTCAAGGGGAGTTTGGTGGAGAGGACCACCATTGTTTTGGAGATATAGAGAGTTGCCCTCATGGTTTTGGTAACTATCTCTAACTCCCATTTATATTTACATGCTTTCATATTATTCATGTTTAGCATGTTTTGTTGTTTCATGATTAGTATGATAAATACCATGATTATTAGACTTATGATATGCATGATTAGTATTTTAGACACCCATGTTTAATATGGACCCATATTTTGTATTCTCACATTTGTTTAGCTAATATGTATATCATGGATCTAATGCATGTGCATTTACATAATGATCATACATGTTTTGTTTTGATTTTCCATGCTTCATGTTTTGATTACTTGTTTGAATGTTAGTTTTTATTAAAATTAGGATATATACTTGTACAACTAGTGAGCCACAAATAGACCATTATATGTTTGTGCTTGAACGCTCATTTGTACTCATTAGATGTACTAGTATAGCCTAGTTTTGATAATTTATACATTTGACTTGTATTCCCATTTATTTGACATGTTTTTATGATTGTGTGTTTAACTTCATGTATATGTCTATCTTGTCTAAACTATTAGCTATAC
This sequence comes from Agave tequilana, assembly GCA_038442645.1. Taxonomy (NCBI): domain Eukaryota; kingdom Viridiplantae; phylum Streptophyta; class Magnoliopsida; order Asparagales; family Asparagaceae; genus Agave; species Agave tequilana. The sequence continues at coordinate 19,265 of JAVJIF010017028.1, forward strand.
ATATACATCCTAGAGCCACTTGCCTTCATGCATATCTTTTTGTGGACTCGTTATGTTTGGATATGTATGTATACTTTAGTTTGTACATGACATACATATACCTTGAAGTCTATTTGACTTTGATGATTTTCATGTTTTAAGGAATTCATTTTTTAGATCGATTGCTTAGTTTCATGATAATGTGTTTCACATATATCTTGTACACTCACTTATTGTTTCTCATGATTTTGTTTTCATGAGCATGATATATGCTTTATGGATTTTGAGTGTTTGGTAATTATGTGATCTACATGTTTATCATGAAATGTGTTTTTATTTTTATTCCTTACTTGAAGGATTTCGTACTAGTTTACAAGTTTTTCATATAACTAGTTCATATTCTTCGCTTTGGTAGAGTTTTTCAAACATAATATATTTTTAAACTTATTTTTGAAAACCCTACCCATTTACGGGTGGTTAGTTGGGCGATCATGCCTTGTATGCTTAATATTGAAAATCATTTTAAACATGTGCATGAAATGGGTGGTAGGAAATATGAGTTATACACTTGATCTTATTATGTTTTCAATTGGTATCATTGGATCAATATTGACATTCTTTTTGTATACTCATATATATGTTTTATATATGTATGCTTACTCTTCATATAGTATCAATTTCGATTGGTATCTAATTTTCATACATATATATGCTTTAATTGTGCTCAAAGATATCACAAATTTGGGTTATGCTAAGCTTGATTTTTAATGCATATCATATTTCTATTGATTAGTTTTCAATTGGTATTTATACAAGCTTATGCATCGTTTTATTTGGTATCTCACAAAGGGGGAGAAAATTCGTATTTCATCTTTCAATTGGTATTTTGTTTACCTTTGATTTCCACTCCCATACTTTATGATGAAAAATGATTGAAAAATGAATATTGATTTTAATTTGGTATCATATACTCTTAATGAAAAATTATCTTCAATTGGTATCCATATATTTCAATTGGTATTTATTGATCTATTCATTTCAATTGGTAAAATTTATATTGTTTTTTATTATGTTTTACCCCTTTGTTGATGATTGACAAAAAGGGGGAGAAGTATTTGGAGAAGTATTTGGTATATATGCATGTTTTCCTTACTTAATTCAAAGGAGGAAAAGTATTTGAGTTTATATGCATATTTATGTTTTGATATTTTGTTGTTATTGATATCAAGAGAACATGTTTTGGTTTTATTGGTATGTTTTGTTTTATTGATATCAAGAGCATTTATTTAAGAACTTGTTTATGTTTAAAAAAAAAGAGGAAAAAGGAATTTATTTTTTGGTATCAAGAGCATGTTCATTGTTTTATGCATGCTCATGTTTGGTATTTATTGCATATATTTATTGTTTATTGCTATGCATGAGCTAAGAGGGAGCTTCTTTGAAGCTTTACTTTAATCCATGCATATATAACTCCATGAGTTTTGTCATCATCAAAAGGGGGAGATTGTTGGCCCAAAGGCCCATCACTCTAGTTTTGATGATGATCAACTCATGTAGTTATGTTTACTAATAATCTTGTGATGTTTAGTTTCAGATACTTTATCAAGATATTAGTAGGTGATTAGCTTCAACAAGATGTTTTGGAAGCTTTCACATGATGATTCAAGAGCCCGAGCGTCAAAGATCATATATAGCACTCGTTGGAGTCAAGCTCGGTGGATCACGGTTTGGATCGAATCGACTTGAAGACGGAGTTCATCAAGAAGACTTCGGTATATAGTTTAGTTTGTATTTTAGATCCATTTGTAAAGATTAGATAGTGTGGTATGCTCAAGTTCACAACACACACACGTTTCATGTTTTGATATTGGTTTTTTCGGTTTTGGTTTAACCGATCTTGGTTTTCATGAATAGATAGTATCAATACAAGTTTACTTTGTTTAAATGTATATTACATGTGTTCTATATACATATATGCTTCATCTATTTAAATAAACTTAGTTTGATAGTCTATTTCATGAGTTTGGTATTTTGGTATTTTAACAAAACGTATTTTGGATTTTTAGTCAAAACATGGATATATATATGTTTCATGTATATTGGATTATATCCGTATGCAACATGCTTCAAAGTATTTAAATATCATGTTTTTGTACTTGGATGAGTTTTGGACAAAACGTATTTTCGATTCAAAAATCTAAGTTTTGGAAAATACGGATTTTGGTTTTTGGCAAAATTTGTAAGTCACAAAAATGGTTCAAAAAGTTTGAAATTTGTGTTGAAATTTTTCACACAAGTTTGTATTTCAATGTATTATGCTAAAACTTTTTTTGTGGATTTTTAGAGAATTTATGAGATTTTTTAGAAATTAAAAATCAAGTTTTCTGTCCCAAAATGCAGCCTGCCAGGCTCGGGCGGTCGACCGGACCGGTCGACCGGACCCAGAGTCGGTCGACCGGACCAGTTGACCGACGTGCACAAAACGTGCACGCTGGCCAGCCACTTGGGCCGGTCGACCGAGCGGTCGACCGACTGCAAGTACCCCACTCTAGGGTGGGGGCGGTCGACCGACCGGTCGACTGTAAGGCTTGGTCGGTCGACCGAGCGATCGACTGGCCAGAGAGCAATTTGCTCTCTGGATTGGGACGGTCGACCAAAGCTCCAACGGTCAAATTTTTGACCGTTGGCGGTCGACCGGGCCGGTCGACCGCCAGCCGCCAGGGCTGAAAATCAGCCCCAACGGCTAGTTTTCCAATGGGGCTATTTATACACCATTTAGAGGTGTTTTTCACTAAGATTTTAAGAGCCAAAAATTCAGAGTTTCCCTAGTGTATTATTCAAGTTTTCAAAAGTGTTTTAAGAGCCAAAAAGGATTCATTTCTATTTGTTTTTAAAAGAGTTGGAAAATCATTTGTAAAGAAAAATCTTTGGGAATTGTTTTGATCTTTATTTTCTATTCTATCTAAAGTTTTTCCTAGAGTTTTTCTTTGAGTTTTTTATTTCCAAACTCTTTGTTTTCCACACTTGAGCTATATCTCCTATCCTATCTATTTAGGATCTTTTATTTGTGGGAAAAATTTGTTTGTGGTTGTGGAAACCACCAAGTGTTGTACCCTCCTTGACTTGTTGTATCCCTCTTGGGTAGAGGTTGATTTGGAGTGGTGGTTAGCTCCCTCTTTTGTAGAGGTTGAGATTGTGGTTTACTCCCTCTAGTGTGAGGTGGAATTGGTGTTGGATTTGTATCCCTCTTTGTGAAGAGGTGGATTGTAGTTGTTTGGCTAAGGGCCTACCCCTCTTGTGTGAGGTGGTGATTGCATTGCCTTTGGGTGAGGTTGTATTGGTTGAGAGAGGAGTTAGGTACTCCTGGTTATTGTATTGCCCAAAATCCTCGGTGGAGGTTCCCTGTGTGGGAGTCCTAGGTGTACAAGTTAGAGGATTGAAAATCCTTCTCGGTGAAGGCGGGGACGTAGAGCTGGTGCTCGAACCTCGAAACAAATCTTGTTGTTTGTATTTGATCCATTGACTCTATCTCTCTCTCTTTACTTTGTGCCTTGCATCATTCATGTTGTCATATCATTATTATATGCTTGGTTTGATTGTGTGTGCCTCACTTTTGCTTAACCATGAGAGCTTCATATAGCGCCTCAACTCTTATTCAGAGGAATCAAGAGGAGTTAGTCCAGAGCCCTTCACCGAGAATTCGGCTACACTCGTTGGTTGCATTAAGTGTTATAGCAATTAAGTTTTAATTTCCGCATTTAGTTCATTAGATTAGCCTATCACCTATTCACCCCCCTCTAGGTGATTTCAGTATCATCTTTAGGCTTTTCTTTTTCGTCTTGTGTCGGTGAATCTTTCATAGAAACCTTTTTAAAGTCTTCACCTAAAGAATCAATCTCTACAATATTCTTCACAAGAGAGTTAGATTCCTCAAACTTAACATGCATAGACTCTTCAATAGTCAAAGTTGACCAATTGAAAACTCTATAACTTACTAGTATTTGAGTATCCAAAAAAATAACCTCAAAAGATTTTGGATCAAACTTGCCTAAATTATCTTTGGTATTCAAAACAAAACATTTGCAACTAAAGAATTTAAAATAGAAAATATTTGGTTTTCTCAAATAGTAAATCTCAAAGGAAGCTTTATTTGAATTTTTAAAAAAATAAATTCGATACCCAATGTAACATGAAGTGTTTACGTGCTCGGCCCATAAATATTGAGGGAGTCCATATTCACTAACCATTGTCCTAACCATTTCTTAAAGAGTATGATTCTTCCATTCAATGACACCATTTTGTTGTAGAGTTTTAGGACAAGATAATTCATGTTTAATTCTATTTTTTCCACAATAGGTGATAAAAGAATGGTTGATAAATTCACCACCTCTATCACTCCTTGTGCGTAAAATTGAAAAATTCTTGTTTTTCAACCCTTTTTTTAAAAACATAATAATGCGAAAAAACTTCATCTTTATGTTCTAAAAAGAAAACCCATTTAAATCTAGAGAAATCATCAGCTATAACAAAGAAAAATGATTACCACTAAGACTTGTGATTTTAGTTAGGCCAAACAAATCCATATGAATTAACTCTAAAAGTCTAATTGGTCATGATATCCTTGATTGTTTGAAAGAGAACTTGGTTTGTTTCTCAAGTTCGCACACAGCACAAATGAAATCCTTTTCAAACTTCAAGTAAGGAATACCTTTTACCAAATCTTTAGAATTTATTCGGGATAAGTGGTCAAACGAAATGTGACCTAGTTTCTTGTGCCGTAACCAAGAATTTTCATTAAAAGCATTCAAACAAGTGGCATTGCAATCTAAATTTAGCATGTCAATCATATAAATATTGTTTTCACGAAAATCAGAAAGAACACAAGTATTTATTTTCTTATCTAAAATGACACAAGAGAAATCATCAAAAATAATTTTTAAACCTTTATCACAAAATTTGTGAATGCTCAAAAGGTTATACTTAAGACCTTCAACCAAAACAACATTCGCAATTAAAGGAGATGAGCCAATCTTCATATTATCAATACCAAAGATTTTACCTTTTGAATCATCCCCAAAGGTGATGGTACCACCTTCATGATACCTTGATAGCGTTGCAATGTTGTTGATATCTCAAGTCATGTGTCTTGAGTAACTACTATCAAAGTACCACCTCTCCCTACGTCTTAGAGCTTTGGTTTGTACCTACATTACGCAATGAATTTGTTGATTTTGGTACCCAAACTTTCTTGGGTCCCAAAGTGTTAGTTTCCCGAACCAAAACATGATCATTAAAAGCATTTATGTGATCATAACAAAACTTGGCCAAGTGACCTTTTCGGCCACAATAGGCGCACGTGTACACCTTGCCATAAAGAAATGCATGATGTGTATGTACATGATGAGCATGTCTATTGTGTGTGGCATGATATGAATGAGATTGTATGTGAGCATGTGGATCATGGTATACGTGTTGTGCTTGTGATTGTGGAGTGTAAGCATGATGGTGTGGATAAGAAACATAATGCTTTCTTTGAGTTTGCCTCTTTGGAAATATAGCCTCTAATATAGCCTTATCAAATTCATACTTTTTCAAAACATTGCTTAAAGTATTAATATTTCTTTTTAAAGTAAAATTTTCATTTTTATCAATAATAGAAAATTTAGCCTTATAAGAAATTTTGTGTGTTTTGAAGTGCGAAAAATAACTTTATTTTTTTTTGAAAAGTACAAGTAGTTAATTTCGGAAAAGTTCATTTTCTTTTTAATTTTTAAATATTTCTTTTTGAGAAAATCATAGTTGTTAGACAACTCTTCAAAAGTTTCTCCCAATTCTCCCATAGAAAGTTCACATTCAACAAGATGAGATTTGAATATTACCTTGGGTGTGTTCTCATTTTTCATGAAACACATATGAGCCGTGTCTACCTCCTCTTTCTATTCGCTATACGATTCACATGTTGCCTTTAAAGCTTTTTTCTTGTATGGCTTCTTGAAGGTTGTGGGCTTTGCTTTCTTCTCCGGGCAATCGACAATGATATGTCCGGGTTCCGACAATTGTAGTAAACAATCTTCTTGTACTTCTTGCCTTTCCATCTTCTCCGATTGTTGATTTTGGCCTTATTATACATCCTCCTTACATTCTTAACTAGGAGGGAAAGATCTTCATCATCTTCTTCTTCTTCGTTGTCTTCATCAGAAATAGTAGGAGCTAACTTGAAGGCTAGCATCTTTTTCTTTTGTGGTGCCTTCTCTTCTCTTACTTTTCTCTCCATCTCATGGGTCTTGAGATTGCCAATAAGACCAATGAGCTCCATATCTTCTTTGTCATTGAGCTCCTTCAAAGTTATGACTTTCACTTCCCATGATGGTGGAAGAGCTCGGATGACTTTTTTCACCTTTTGGTCATTGTCAATTGCATCGCCTAAAGAAACAAGATCATTGGTGATTTTAGTAAATTTTGTAATCATGTCATCAATTGATTCTTCTTAATTCAATATAAAATTTTCACATTGGGAACGCAAGAGATCAATCTTACCTCTTTTGACTTGTGATATCCCCTCGTGCGTAACAACCAAGTGTGACCAAATCTCATGGGCGGACTTGCAATGAATTGCTCTAGCAATATCATCATCATGCAAGGCTTGAAGCAATGCATAGTGAGCTTTTACATTGGCGTCAAATTTCTTGGTGGTAATTTTGGATCATGTGTCCTCATCACCATCGGGTACACTAAATGGTTTAGTCACCACCTTTGCAATCTTACTTCCTAAGGATTGCAAGAAAACGGTCATCTTAAGGCCATCAAACTTGGGTGCAGTCTTGATTTCTTCGGCCATGTAATCTAGCGTAGTGAACAAGCAAATAAGTGATTAGCTAGTGGATCTCTCTAAGATGGTTAAACTAAAAAGTAGAGTACAAGGCTCTGATACCAATGAAAAGTACACCTAGAAGGGGTGAATAGGTGTAATGCTAATCTAATGGCCAAAATACGAAAATGCAACAATTAATAATATGATGATCCAAACGGTCAACTCAAATCAAGAAATGAAGTCGGATTCCCTATGAAGGGCTCTAAAACTTCTCCTCTATATTCCTCTAGACAATGAGTTGAGGTGCTCAATTGCCTTCTTGATTTAGAAAGTGAAAATCGACAAGTATTAATGATGCTAGATATGAAAAACAAGTAAAATAAAAGTAAAAACACAAGTGCAAACAATTGAAATAGAGTAAGAGCAATAGAGAGCAATCACAAATATAAGAGATTTGTTTCGAGATTCGAGCACCAAGCTCTACATCTCCGCCTTCACTGTGTGAAGGATTTTACTATATCCACTAAGGATCTTTCCACAAAGGAACCTCCACAAATGAACTATAAGGTCTACACAAGATCAGAGTACACAACTCCAACTCTCAATCCTCTACATAATAGGTAGCACAAAGCCAATAAGGTTTACAAGCTCTTAGTAACCACAGAGATCACAAACAATCCCTTTTACAACTTCCTATAGTATTTGATATGAGATAAAACTCAAACAGTATGTGAAAGAAAAAATCAGTTGAAAAGAATCAATTTAAGAACTGAAAACTTGCAGAAATTAATTTTGAAATGTGAGCACTTGAAGTAAGAAAACTAGAAATCTTTTATTTTGAATAAAACTTGATTTTTCAAATATTTTTCAAAAACTATTGTTAGTATTCCTCTACAGATGAACCTTATATATAGGCAAATGATACAACAATGTTAGAAGAGCCTATCAAGTCATTAGGAGAGAGAGATTAGACCCAAAAAGAGTAAATATACATGTTGGGAAAAAATCAAAGAAATAGATTTTCAAAAACTAACCGTTACTGTAGCGGTGCCAGAACATTGTCGACCGCCTGGTAGTTCAAATAGTTTGAACTATTCATTAGAGTCGGTGACCGCCCGGTCGACCAATCTCAACTGAGATCAAGTTAGTGTCAGTCAGTCGACCGCCCGGTCGACCGTTAGGTTTGTCGGTCGCCCGATAAACGTGCACGGCATGCACAGGCTAGGGCCAAAATGGCCCCAAAGGTCAGTCAACCGCCCTTGGACAAACGTGCACGACATGCACAGACTAATTTATAAATATTTTATATTAGCTTGAAAAATGTTTTGGTAATACATAGGCTTTAGAATGCATGATAGAAATAGGATATATAAATTGAAAAACCATAGTACATGTATCAAACACTTAACCTTGTGAAATATCAAAACGAGAAAAACTAGATATTAAAACTAGTATTTTGTGTGTAACTTCTTGAGCATCAATTCTACACACTATATTTTAAACATATTATTTTCTTACATAGGTTTTACATGTTTTCAAGTAATCTTCTAGTGGGCTTCTCCAATGAGTCAATCTTGGTTTGTCCGAATTTGAATCCTATTCTTGATTGAGCTTGAGACTTCAATACCTTCCTTTTAAGGAAGAATCAATTTGAATCCTCTTGAACCCTGAAAAATATTTAAACACTTAAACTTAATTAGTACTGATAATTGCATCCTTGGGCCAACACTAGTCTCAACGCTAATAATTATTAGGTCATTATTTATGGCAAATGTAATATAGGATTAGATTTACTGAACCTTTTAAGGCTGATCTGTTTCAACAGGAATAGAATGTAAATAGTTAACAAATGGGGATATTTGCAATTTTTATCGAAAATTAGACCTTTTCTGTTTGTTTTGAATGAAAATAGAAAATCAAATCTTTCTGCAGCATAAGCCCACATCAACAAAAGCAGAAAAAGAAAAAAAATAGTTAAAAATGTTCCTATTTAATGTTTCAAGCAGAAAAGATAATAAATAAATTGTTGAATGATCGTTATTATATAAGTTTGTATTTTACCAGTCACATGGCCATTTCTGAAAGTCATAAATGCTTTGAGAAATAAAATATATAGAATTGATATGTTATTAGCTAAATGGCCAGATGTTTCTGGAAGCCATTAAAGTATTCGAGAAAAAAAAGAGGATTTATAAAATTTGTGTAATAATAAAAAGTGTTTTTTTTTAGCTCTGCAATTAATTCTTTCTCTTCTGAAGCTTTTAGTCCTAAAGCTAATAGTGCATAAAGTCATTTTTTTGCCGCAAATGCTATATAAAATTAGATTTACCAAATCTTTTAAGCTTTGTCTGTTTCAATGGGTTTGAAGTACGGACGACTAAATCAATGAGGCTATTTTGCATTTATTGTCGGAAATTAGATCTTTGTGTGTGGGAGTGTCAGTGTTTGTTCAAAGGGCGTGTTTGGTTGCAAGGAAGTGGCCGAAAGTAAGGAAATGAGAAAATATAATTGCTCACTTTCTCATCTATCCAAACACCGGAAAAAGAAAATATGAAAACTCTTTTTTTTTTCCTCTTTTCTCTTTTACACAATCATTTCCTCACTTTCAGTGTGTTACAGTTAATTTTGTGATCATGTAAATCTCATCTATAATAAGTTGTAGCACAAAACAATTAATTTTTAATCATGTAAATCTCACTTGCATTCTAATTACAGTCCATTTTTTATTTTCTTAATTAATTTTTATTTTAATATTATTTTTTACGGTCAACTTTGTGGTCAACTTTTTCACTTTCACTTTCACTTTTACATTACATTCCAAACACCGGAAAAGGCATAACATTTTTCAAACCATACTTCCCAACAGCATCCAAACACCGGAAAACTTACAATCCAAGTTTCAATGGGAACTATTACCACTTCCTCCATTCCACCCTTAATCAAACAGGTCCAAAAAGTAAGAAAACAAATCTTTCTACTACGTAATTGCACTTCACTAAAAAAAAAGTAACGTTGAAGCGAAATGCTCTAATTTTATTTTTCAAGTACAAAGATAATAAATAAAATTTTAAATCATTATTATTTTATAAGCGACGGATTGATATGTTATCCGCTTAAATGCCACTTGGAAGGATGTTTCTAAAAGTCATAAAAGCCCACGAGAAATGAAAATATTTTTCTTAAATTAGTGTAATAATAACATGTTGGATTTTTCTAAAATTAGTGTAATAATAATAAACTTATCATTTTTATATCTCTGCAGTTAATCCTTTACATCTTTTGGCTCTTTTTCTCTCAACGGAAATGGTCTATAAAGTCATTATTTCGCGAATGCCATATAGGATTAGATTTACTATATCTTTTAAGAATGATCCATTTCAATGGAATGTAGCTAGTTAACCAATGGTACCGTTGCAATTTTTGTTAGGAATTATACCTTTTTCTGTTTGTTTTGAACTGAAAAAAACAAATCTTTATGTAAAAAAAATTAGAAAAATCCAAAAAATCCCACACCAGCAGAAGCAAAAAAAAGCAAAAATTAGAGACAAATGTTCTTTTTTTATTTCGTAAGCACAAAAGATAATAAGTAAATTGTTAGATCGTTATTGTTATATAACACTCTGCATAAATTTTAAAAGCCATATAAGATTAAATTTACAGAATCTTTTGGGGTTTCTCTCTCTCTCTGCATTAGTTTTAAGTGAAAATTGAAAACAGGAAAAAAAAAAAAAAAAAAAAAAAAAAACAAATCTTTGTGCGACGTAATCCCACATCAGCAAAGCAAACGAGGAAGTAAAATCAGAGAAAAAATGCACTGATTTTATTTTTTTAAAGCACAAAAGATAAAAATGAAATTTTGTATCATTATTATTATTATATAAGCAATGGATTAATATATTACCATGTGCCCCCAACTTTCGAAATCCCTTCCCCACATTTCTTACCAACCAAACACATGAAAGAATTAGTACCAATGGATTTTGATTTCTGATGTCAAATATCTGGATGAAACAAACAATGCCTTCTAATTTTCTCTTTCCAATTTTTGATAATTTCAAGATAATTGTCTAAGAATTTTTTAATCCTTGCATCCAAAACATACCCGCGACTAGCAACAAATAATGAAGGAGCTGAAGAAGAAATCACTCTCATGGCCTACTTAAGTGGGGGGAAAAACCACCAAAGGAGAAAAAGTTTAATGTGGTCAGAAATATTTCCTAACAAAATCTCTGCCAAATTACAGCAGTGAATAAATGAATAAAAAGATCCAAATTTGAAAATACATGTAGCCATCATGAATGAATACAATCAGTATCTGTTCAGCTCAGAAAAAAAAAAATACAATCAGTATTTGTGGGCTACAACAAGCCTTACTTCCAGTCATAAAACTTTTAAAAAGAGAAGAAACATGCAAGCAAGCAAGTAAGCATGGGTTGTTGGGAACCCCCGACAACCTGAAGTTGCAGAGTCCGAAGAGGAGAGTGATGGTGGGATTTGTCTTTGCCATCTTCTTGACCATAAGTCAATACATCGGCCCTGCGGGTCTCCTAAGAGATGTTGACACGGGCCATGTGTTGCGCCCACGCGACAACAACCCGATAGAGGATCCACTGAATCTCCAAGCATAAAGAACAATCCCAAATAGCACAAAACAACCACTGGAGAAAGAAACACGCAAACAAACAATCTAACGAGGTTCGGCCTCAACGCCTATGTCCTCGGGGCAATCAGAGAGAGATTTAATTGCTTTGGAAGAAGATTACAATTGCTAGCAGCCTCTTTGAATGCAAGAGAGCTCTAGCAAACCTAGCCTTCAGCTTCTTCTTATTCAAACCCTAGAATTAAACAACAGCCTTAAATACACAGATTTTCGAAACAGCAGAAAGTTGTTGGCCCAAAGGCCTATCACCCTAGTTTTGATGATGATCAACTCATGAAGTTATATTTACTAATGATCTTGTGTTTAATTAGTGACAGATTCATTATCAAGATCTTAGTAGGTGCATAGCTCAACAAAGGACAAAATATCAAGATTTGGAGCTAGCACGGTGTGATCCAAGGAGCTTTTGGATCAAGCTTGGACCAGGTCAAGAAGATGAGAAGCCTTCAAGTGAAGACTTCAAGAAGATGAAGACTTGTGTCTAGGTATAAGATTTTGTTTTTTGTTTTAGTTAAAAATGTAAAGGATAGATAGTTGGTGGATTGCTCAAGTTCATATCACACACACACTCTTGATTTAATTGTTTTCATAAAAGATTTTTTGGTTTACAAAAGATTTTTCATTTTGGAAAAATATAAGTTTGGTTTTTGGTATTTCTCATATACTTATCTTTTAACCAAAACCAAGTTTAGAGCTTTATGACAAAAACATAGATATTTCATTATGATTGTGTAGTGGATCATATCCACACACACTATGCCTTAAAAGTATATCTTGTTTTTGTATTTGATGAAGATTTGGAAAAATATGTTTTGAAAAATATTGTTTTAGAAAAATACAGTTTTTATCATAAGCCAAATATTTTCAACTTACAAAAATAGTCCAATCTTTTATAACATGCCTTGATTTTGTGCAAGCATATTTGTATATCAAAGTATATTGGTTTAAACTATTTTTGTAGATTTTTATGTATTTTATGGGATTTTATTTGAACCAAAAAGACAAACTTTTTAATTCCAGAAAAATTGTTTCAGGCTTCAGCTAGTCGACTTATACTAGCTTATAAGTCGACTAACCCTGAAGTCGGTCGACCGGGCCGGTCGACCGACGTGCACAAATGTGCACGCCTGTGTGTACTGGTGGTTGGTCGACCGTGCCGGTCGACCGCTCCAGAGAGCAGTGCTCTCTGGAAAGTTCGGTCGACCGCACCGGTCGACCGTGGCTCCAACGGTCAGAAATCCGACCGTTGGCGGTCGACCGGGCCGGTCGACCGGCAGTACTGACAGATCCCAACGGCTAGTTTTCTGGCAGCCTATAAATTTGGGGTCTTGTCATTGTTTTGATACAAGATTTTATGAGAGCTTTGAGCTAGTTTTTCCCAGTCTTTTAAAAGAGTTTTCTCCACATATTTGAGAGCTAATTCTTCCAATCAAAAGGGAAGTTTTATCAAGAGTGTTTAAAAGAATTTCTTGAGTTTTCCTCCACCACTCTCATCCTTGTTTTTCTCACACCACACTTGAGCTATCCATTGATTATACATCCTATAGGTGTGTTGTAGTGAGAGTACTTTAGGTGATCAAAGTGTTGTGATCACCAAAGATCTTTTCTTTGTTCCTTGAGGAGACGGGCAAGTGTGCTCGTGATTGTTTGGGTCCTAGTGAGGACTTGTTGTTTTGAGTTCGGGTGCGGACTCGGTTGTTTGAGGTGCGGCCTCGGCGAGCCGGTGGGCTTGCAGTGTGTACGGGACTAGAGAGTCCGAGGGCTTGTAGGTGTTGCGGCACCGAGGAGAGATCCATTGGGATCTTGCATAGTGGAAATCCTTCGTGTGTCGAAGGCGGGGATGTAGAGCAAGTGTGCTCGAACCTCGAAACAAATCCCTTGTGTTTGCGATTGCTCACTCTCTCTCTTTGTCTTATTTATATCTTGCATGCTATTTATTGTGCTTTCATTTACATGCTTGATATACATTGTGCTCATATTGATATATTGCTTGGGATTGTTGACTAATACTTGTATTCAACCAAGAGAGCCAACGCGGCACCTTAACCCATTCAAGGGGAATCTAGAGGAGTTTGTCCAGAGCCCTTCACGGGGAATTCTGCAACACTCTTGTGTTATACATAGTGTTTAGTGTAAAAGTTTTATTTGGTCATAATTGCTTTTAGCTTCCGCATCATTTGCATAATTCATCATTAAGTGACCATTAGATTAGCCATCACCTATTTACCCCCCCTCTAAGTGATTTACAATTGGTATCAGAGCTTGGTACTCTGATTTTGGTCTAACAACCTAGAGTAAAAGATCCTTATTTTTTGGCTAATCACAATATTTTGTACACACACCATGGACTTCATGTCACCACCCATGTTTGACATTGTTAACATCCATATATGGAAGGTGAAGATGTCCTTGTACCTCAAAGCCTTAGGTTTTCATGTTTATCTTGCCACTACTAATAATGCATATTGTTTAGATGGTAAGAATCTTGAGGCTAATGCAAAAGCCCTTCATGCTTTAAAGTCAACCCTAAATGATGATTATTTATCTAGGGTTTCTAACTTTGATTCGGCTTTTGTAGAGTGGAATACTCTCATCTCCCTCGGCGAAAAAGATCAATACTATGTGGGGAGCGATTCGGACGTTAGAAGCGACACCCTCAACGTGTGCTATATGGTCCAAGGGGATAACCCTCTTGAGGTAAATTCCGAATCCGATGATGAGGACATGTCATATGATGAGCTCACTTCATTTTGCCAAACAATTCTTGAAAAATATGACATGCTTAAGAAAGAAAATAAAAATTTGAAAAAGAATATTGCTTGCATGCATGTAGAACAAGACTCTTTTAAATCTAGCATTGCATGTTTAGAAAAGGATAACAAAAATTTGAAAAGGATTTTGATTGCATGCTTAAAGAAAATGATTCTTTCAAATCTAGGATTGCATGCTTAGAAAAAGAAAATAAAGATTTGAAAAATGAAAATGTTTCCTTATTTTCAAAATTGAATGATTTGTGTGAAGGAAACACTATTTTGAAAAAGAAAGTTGATTTGGTGGAAAAACAAAAAGAAGGTGTTTTTCAAGAAAATAATTCTTTGAAAGAAAAATTTGTGAAAAAGAGAAAGATTTTGTTTCACAAAAGAAAAAGAAAAATGATCATATATCTCATCATGCTTTACATGCCACAACTAATGAGATTAAGAATTTGAAAAATAAAATGGATGGTTTGAGTTCAACCTTGAACTCTTGTGCTTTCAATCATTCTAGGTTGGAGTCAAGTTTTCAAAGAAACAAACTCCACACATTCATGCACATCATAACCATGCATTTGCTTATGTTGCACAACATGATCACACTCCTACACATAGGCATACTAAGGTGTACGTATGTACACATTGTGGCCGCAAAGGCCATTTAGCAAAATATTGTTATGATAGATTAGATCATTTTAATTTTGCTAAGAATAAAAGATTTTGGGTTCCTTACAACAAAGCTAACCCCCGTGGACCCTACAAGAAAATTTGGGTACCAAAACCCCCACCATTTGCTTGTGATGTAGGTGAGGGCTCTCACAAGACGTGAGAGGATTGGTGCCTTGGTAGTGGATGCAATAGACTTGATGGACATACTTTTGGATGCATCGCTATCAAGGAGCTTTGGTGGAAAGACCACCATATTTGGAGATTTGGAGTTGGTAACAATTTCTAAACTCCTACTTTTATTTATGCACATGCTTTTAATTTCATATATCATATAGCATGTTCATATTTTTGTGTGCTTCATGTGGTAATAACATGCTTAGATGTAGTTTTTATCAAACTTGTATTATACATGTACAAATAGTGAGCTACATTTGTTTTATATATATTTGCACTTCATGCTCATTTGTACCCACTATATGCATATGTATAGACTAGTTTTGATGATTCTCTTTTATACATGTTTTACCTATTTTTATGCTTTACTTCATGTATATATATTTTAATTCAAATCTAATAAATATACATGTATACCCGTGAGTCTCTTGCCTTAATGCAAACATTATTAATAGACTCTTTTAGATTTGGGATATGTATGTGTATTGTTAGATTTAGATTAATCATACATATACCATGAAGATTAGTGTTTTGATGAAAATGATTTTTCGTATTTTTGTATGATCTTTTTGAGCTTCATTCTCTATTTTCATAAAAATACTATTTACATGATCATTTAACGCTCACACTTCTGTTAAAATCATTTTTGAGCTCTATTGACCACGAGTGCTTAAATTTTTATGTATCTAGTTATGTTTATGAAAAACACATATGATTTGATATATTTGAAGAATCTTTAACTAGTTTTCCAAAAACAATTTATACTAGTTATTTATTCTTCAAATAGTTTTTGAGATTGACACATGATTCTATTTTTCTCAAAATTTGATGCTTTATGATTTGAATATTAGTTTAAATGTTAGTTTTTATCAACACTAGGATGTATACTTGTACAAATCGTGGGCCACAAATAAATCTATTATATTTGTGCTTGAATGCTTATTTGAACCCATGAAATGTGCTTGTATTGCTTGGTTTTAATGAGACATACATTTTTAAACTTGTATTCTCCTTTTTGGATTTGATTTATGAACATGTGTTTTTCATTTCATGTATATGTGTATTTTGTCAAACTTTAAGATATACATGTATACCTCTTGAGTCATTTGCCTTTAATGCAAATCTATTTATATGGACTCAATTGTGTTTAAGAGATATGTATGTATACTTATTGTGTTGTCAAAACATACATATATCTTGAAATATATATTTTTTTAATAAAAAATTTGTGATGATTTACATGTTTTCTTATTTAAAGAAATATTGAGCTTTATTGACATTTTCATGATACCATGTTCCACATAACACTAGTGCACTCACCTCTTTTGAAAATTTTATGGACTTCATGAATATTAGAGTGTTTTTAGTGCCATGTGATTTACTTGTGTTTCATGAAAAACATTTTTCTAGTGAAAATTCATCATTTGGTAGAGTTTTTCAAACTAAGCTTATTTTCAAATCTATTTTTGAAAACCCCTACCATCAATGGGAGGATGGATGGGCGATTATGCCTTGTATGCTTCATTGAAAATCCTTTATCTTGTGCATATGAAGGGTGGTAGGTTATGAGATATACACTTGATCTTTTTGTTATGTCAATTGGTATCATTGAATCGTTTCAATTGGTATCAATATGAACTTATTTTGTATATACTCATATTTTGCTTCTTATATATATATGTATAAATTTCACTTGGTATACTCATTTCTCATACATATATATGATTTTCATGTGCTTAACTTTCAATTGGTTCACAATTTTTAAAGCACAAAGTTTATGATAAAAAATAAAAATTTTGATCATATATTTACTATTGATATCAAAATGCTTCAACTTCATATTTGTTACATGTCAATTGGTATCAATATGTTTTACAATAATGATTATTTTCGATTTGGTATCTTAAAAAAAATTGATTGTTTTACAAGAGCTCTGATACCTTTAAATTTTTTTTTAAAAAAAATTTCAAAATGTTTTGATATGTATTTCCTATATGCAAGGAGAGCTTAACATCTCTGTTACATATAGATTCATGTTGAGTATATTATAAATTGAGGAGCTTGACAACTCTTCTTTATATGATATATGTGTATAGGGGGAGCTTCACATCTCCTCTTATGCATTATATAATATGTGTTATGTGAGTCAGGGCTTATCATCCCTTCTTCATGTAATGCATATGTGTAGGGAAGCTAACTTAGCGTCTTCCTCTTCATGAATGTATATCGCATATAAATCTTTATTGATTGATTTGTATTACCCCTTCTTGATCTTTTTGTTTTGACAAAAAGGGGGAGAAAAATTTGTTTGATTTGATTTTACTTTGAACCCTTTGTTGATGATTGACAAAAAGGGGGAGAAGTATTTGAGTTTATATGATTGTTTTCATTGCTTAAGGGGGAGAAGTATTTTGTCTTCCTTGTTATTTATGCATATATATTTTTGTATTGCAAATAGGAGAAAAAGATTTTGATTTATGCTTGTTGCATGTTTTATCTCCATCATTTGCATACATATTTATGAGCTTTATTGCATATATTTATTATTTTGTATTATGCATGAGTTAAGGGGGAGCTTCTTTGAAGCTTTACTTTAATCCATGCATATATAACTCCATGAGTTTTGTCATCATCAAAAGGGGGAGATTGTTGGCCCAAAGGCCTATCACCCTAGTTTTGATGATGATCAACTCATGAAGTTATATTTACTAATGATCTTGTGTTTAATTAGTGACAGATTCATTATCAAGATCTTAGTAGGTGCATAGCTCAACAAAGGACAAAATATCAAGATTTGGAGCTAGCACGGTATGATCCAAGGAGCTTTTGGATCAAGCTTGGACCAAGTCAAGAAGATGAGAAGCCTTCAAGTGAAGACTTCAAGAAGATGAAGACTTGTGTCTAAGTATAAGATTTTGTTTTTTGTTTTAGTTAAAAATGTAAAGGATAGATAGTTGGTGGATTGCTCAAGTTCATATCACACACACACTCTTGATTTAATTGTTTTCATAAAAGATTTTTTGGTTTACAAAAGATTTTTCATTTTGGAAAAATATAAGTTTGGTTTTTGATATTTCTCATATACTTATCTTTTAACCAAAACCAAGTTTAGAGCTTTATGACAAAAACATAGATATTTCATTATGATTGTGTAGTGGATCATATCCACACACACTATGCCTTAAAAGTATATCTTGTTTTTGTATTTGATGAAGATTTGGAAAAATATGTTTTGGAAATATTGTTTTAGAAAAATACAGTTTTTATCATAAGCCAAATATTTCCAAGTTACAAAAATAGTCCAATCTTTTATAAAATGCCTTGATTTTGTGCAAGCATGTTTGTATATCAAAGTATATTGGTTAAACTATTTTTGTAGAATTTTATGTATTTTATGGGATTTTATTTGAACCAAAAAGACAAACTTTTTAATCCCAGAAAAATTGTTTCAGGCATCAGCTAGTCGACTTATACTAGCTTATAAGTCGACTAACCCTGAAGTCGGTCGACCGGGCCGGTCGACCGACGTGCATAAATGTGCACGCCTGTGTGTACTGGTGGTCGGTCGACCGTGCCGGTCGACCGCTCCAGAGAGCAGTGCTCTCTGGAAAGTTCGGTCGACCGCACCGGTCGACCGTGGCTCCAACGGTCAGAAATCTGACCGTTGGCGGTCGACCGGGCTGGTCGACCGGCAATACTGACAGATCCCAACGGCTAGTTTTCTGGCAGCCTATAAATTGGGGGTCTTGTCATTGTTTTGATACAACATTTTAGGAGAGTCTTGAGCTAGTTTTTCCCAGTCTTTTAAAAGAGTTTTCTCCACATATTTGAGAGCTAATTCTTCCAATCAAAAGGGAAGTTTTATCAAGAGTGTTTAAAAGAATTTCTTGAGTTTTCCTCCACCACTCTCATCCTTGTTTTTCTCACACCACACTTGAGCTATCCATTGATTATACATCCTATAGGTGTGTTGTAGTGAGAGTACTTTAGGTGATCAAAGTGTTGTGATCACCAAAGATCTTTTCTTTGTTCCTTGAGGAGACGGGCAAGTGTGCCCGTGATTGTTTGGGTCCTAGTGAGGACTTGTTGTTTTGAGTTCGGGTGCGGACTCGGTTGTTTGAGGTGCGGCCTCGGCGAGCCGGTGGGCTTGCGGTGTGTACGGGACTAGAGAGTCCGAGGGCTTGTAGGTGTTGCGGCACCGAGGAGAGATCCATTGGGATCTTGTATAGTGGAAATCCTTCGTGTGTCGAAGGCGGGGATGTAGAGCAAGTGTGCTCGAACCTCGAAACAAATCCCTTGTGTTTGCGGTTGCTCACTCTCTCTCTCTTTGTCTTATTTATATCTTGCATGCTATATATTGTGCTTTCATTTACATGCTTGATATACATTGTGCTTATATTGATATATAGCTTAGGATTGTTGACTAACACTTGTATTCAACCAAGAGAGCCAACGCGGCACCTCAACCCATTCAAGGGGAATCTAGAGGAGTTTGTCCAGAGCCCTTCACGGGGAATTCGGCAACACTCTTGTGTTATACATAGTGTTTAGTGTAAAAGTTTTATTTGGTCATAATTGCTTTTAGCTTCCGCATCATTTGCATAATTCATCATTAAGTGACCATTAGATTAGCCATCACCTATTCACCCCCCCTCTAGGTGATTTACAAAAGTTACCCGCACCCGACTGTCGGTCGACCGACCTCTTCCACCGGTCGACCGGTCGATCGACCTGGTGCCCAACAGAGAGTTGGGTACTTACAGTCACTTGATGCGGTCGACCGGACGGTCGACCGCTCTCTTCTACCGGTCGACCGGTCGGTCGACCGGGTGCCCAACAGAGAGTTGGGCATTTACGGTCAGGCAATGCGGTCGACTGGGCGGTCGACCGCTCTCTGACCCTGTGCATGTTGTGCACGTTGGTCGACCGGACCGGTCGACCGACCAACCTGTTTCCTGCTGTTGCTGCTATTTTCTGCTGCTGTTTCCATCACCTTTCGTCGTCGACTTCCTTGGCGATCACCTCGACGACCCCTTGGCAATCCATGTCAACTTTCTCAGCAATATTCTCTCTTTCCAACAATTCTCCACCTCGGCAAAGATTTTTCCTAAAATCTGAGCCGATCTCCAACGAACCCCAGTCTATCACCTGGCGAAATCGACACACGATCTCGGCGAAATCGACACACGATCTCGGCTTGCGCGCACCGGACGAAATCGACACACGATCTCGGCGAAATCGACACACGATCTCGGCTTGGAATCTGTAGCTCAGCTATCCACTGGAAAGCACCGCACATGCCTTCCCTGCACTTCACCGTAGGAGAATTTCCATACATGCCGATTACCAAACTGTGGCTTCTACCCCACAACTTCACGACCTCACGAAGACTTCCTCACGAGCCAACACTGACTCTCCAACTGACCAGCTCTATCTAGTCTTCCTGTCTTCTACTGACGGTCCAACAAAGTCTGTGTAGAGCACACCAAACATCATCGGCTTCAACTGGATGCACACCACTCCTTATGCAAGCTCAACATCTTTTCACTGGAAGATTAACCTGTTCATCGAGACCACAACACCTCACCTCTACGTGAAGTCCAACTGGCCATAACACTTCACCTCTACGTGAAGCCTCTCCACCTCTACGTGAAGTTCCATCAGCCACAACTCTTCACCTCTACGTGAAGATCCACACAGTTTCTCGAGAACCCAAATAGCTTCATAAGAGTTGCATCACAAATGGTTGCGCCTTTACGGCTGCCTACGTACCTTTACCCAAAAGGATCAAGCCAACCGTAGTTCATTTAGATGAGCTTCATCAAGCTCAAGCAATGGTACCTGTATTTGCAGCAGTGAACCTGTCTGACCGTGTCATATGAACCTCTTCCCGACCATCATGGAGGACAACGGCCTTCAACTTCAGCTTGTCACGATC
The DNA here is from genome assembly GCA_038442645.1 of Agave tequilana. Lineage (NCBI taxonomy): Eukaryota > Viridiplantae > Streptophyta > Magnoliopsida > Asparagales > Asparagaceae > Agave > Agave tequilana. Next base: position 40,249 of record JAVJIF010017028.1, read on the forward strand.
ACAAGTTTGAGATTCATGCTTCTTTCCCTATAAGCGTGGTTTCACCTTTGTTCCAATAGCTGCAAACAACTCGACATCCTCAACAATGTCTTCAACCTGTTCAGCATCAATCTTGGTATCATGATCTCCACCCGGTGTCACATCCGGTGAAGTCTCCTCAAATCCCGAACCAACTGGAGATGATGGAGTAGCATCGATCTCCACCCGCTGCGATCCTTCCTTGGTCTTCATCCTCTCCACCTGCTGAGAGACGATGGACTTCAACCCTGAAGTCTCTCCAAAAGTGACATTCCTGCTCAGCACGGTCTTCTTGACTTCGAGGTCCCACAACCTGTAGCTGTTTCCCTTGACGCCCAAATAGACAAACCTCTTTGCTCGCGGATTCACCTTGCCATTCTTGGCACTAAAGTAGGCCGGACTTCCAAACTCCCGCAGCAAACAATGATCTTGAGCAGCTTCCCCAGACTAAATTTCCAATGGAGCTTTACCTCCAATCGCAGTCGATCTGTTCATGAGATGGCTAGCATACTCAGTCGCCTCAGCCCAAAACGACCTGTCTAATCCTGCATTAGACAACAACCGCCGAACCTCCTCCAGCAAGGAATGGACTACATCTTTAGCCAACCCATCTGTACATGTTGTGAAGTGAGTTGCAATACCTGTGTTCTGGCTAAATCGTAGGAACTGGTACATGTCCTTTCCAACATTACCAATATGAAGCTCCTTTATCTTCCTACCTATCTGCCTCTCCATTCTTCCTCTCCACTTCATCAACACATCTAGGGCTTCACCCCTTTGTCTCATGGGATATATCCAAACCTGCCTAGATGAACCATCAATAAATGAGACAAAGTACCTGTAACCTCCAAGCGATGCCTTCTTAGCAGGTCTCCAAATGCTCACGTGAACACAATCAAGAAGACCTTCATTGTAGTGAGTACTGGTGCTGAATCTCACCTTCTTCTTGTCCAGAACACTGTGTTCACCTTCCGACTTGCAGTTGTAGCACCTTCCATCGATTTCATCTTCGCAGCAGCTCGCAAAGATTTTCTTCTTCCTGTCCGACCTTTCCCTGCCATACCTCCGGGCCACCATCATCTGAGGAACTCGAAGTCTCCACCTGATCTGTAATCGTACTACCCTTTAAGTAGTAGAGGTTGCCTTGGCGGATGCCCTTCATCACCACCATCGAGCCCTTGATCATCCTGAGATCGCCATCTCGAACAGATATCACCATGCCGATGCTTCCAAAGTGCCAACTGAGATAAGATTCCTTTTGAGCTGAGGTACATACCTCACCTCCTTCACTCTCAAACTATCCCAACATCTATCTTGATGTGGACTGTACCCATCCCTTCTATATTACACGGATGGTCATCCTCCATGACCGTGTAACATCCATACAACTTCTCAAAGCTAGAAAATCAGGCCCTGTTCGGGCACACATGATAGGTGGCTCCACTATCCAAGATCCACTCAGCACTATCTGAGTTACTAATAGTAGGGGTAGTAATCGAGAGAGAGAACATTGAAGAGTCATCATCCGATCCATCCGCCTGTGCGAGATTCGCCTCAGTTTTTGACTCCACCTTCTTACCTTTGGCCTTCGGGCATTCTGCTTTCCAGTGTCCTAGTTCCTTGCACAAGGTACACTGATTCCTTTTTAGATTTCTGAAACCCGGCCTGGACTTTGATCTTCCTCTAACCTCCTTGCCCTTCCTCGATGAACCTCTGCCTCTTACTTCCAGTGCCTTCGCCGATGAGCTTGACTGAGAAGGATGTCCCTCCTTCTTCCTCGTCTCATAACTTGTCAGTGCAGACGACACCTCATTGTAATCCAAGGTCTGCCTTCCATTAATGAAGGTCATATTGGCCCAAAGGCCTTCCACTCTAGTTTTGATGATGATTAACTCATGTAGTTATGTGTACTAATAATCTTGTGATTTTAGTTTCAGATCATTAATTAACATTAGTTGGTGATTAGCTTCAACAAGATGATTTGGAAGCTTTCACATGTTGATTTAAGAGCCCGAGCGTCAAAGATCATATATAGCACTTGCTCGGTGGATCAAAGAGTTTTGGATCGAGTCGGTTTGGAGATTGCGCTCTATAAGAAGGCATCGGTACCTAGTTTAGTTTTGTGTTTAGATCCAAATTGTAAAGATTTGAATAGTATGATATGCTCAAGTTCACAACACACACGTTTCATGTTTTGAATATTGGTTTCCGATTTTTTCGTTTTTTGTTTAACCGATCTTGGTTTCATGAATAGATAGATCAAAATAAGTTTAAATGATTTTATGTATAGTAGATTCATTCTATATACATGCATGCTTAACTTCCTAGACAAACTTAGTTTTGACTCACTTATTCATGTGTTTATGTTTTGGTATTTTTAACAAAACATATTTTGGAATTAAAGTCAAAAACATGGATATATATATATATATGTTTCATGCATATTGGTTTTCTACCCATATGCATCATGCCTAAATGTTGTTTAATATCATGTTTTTGTATTTGGATGAGTTTTGGACAAAATGTATTTTCTATTCAAAAATTCAAGTTTAGAAAATACAAGTTTTGGTTTTTGGCAAAATTTCTATAACACAAAAATTGGTTCAAAATGTTTGATATTTATGTTGAAATGTTTAACACAAGTTTATATTTCAATGTAAAGTGATAAAACTATTTTTGTGTAATTTTAGAAATTTTATGTGAATTTTTAGGATTAAAAATAACCGTTTTTCAGACTTGAACTGCAGCTGCCAGGCTAGGTCGGTCGACCGGACGGTCGACCGAACCATGTAACCGGTCGACCGAAGCTGTCGACCAACGTGCACGGATATAATCACGCTGGCTGCCCCATAAGCCGGTCGACCGACTGAGAGCAGTTTTCTCTCTGTTTGCCCCCGGCCGACCGAGCGGTCGATCGGACAGAGAGCGTTGCTATCTGTATCTGGGACGGTCGACCGCACGGTCGACCGTTAGCTGCCAGCGGTCAAATGTGACCGTTGGACGGTTGACCGACCGGTCGACCGGTAGTTCAGTTTTGGTAGAAATTGCTGCCAATGGCTATATTTTTCTGGGGACTATAAATACCCCATTAGTGGCCAGTTTTCGGGAGTTTTTGAAGAGCTAATTTTTCCTGACTCTCTAGTGTTTTCACAGCAATCAAAAGAAGTTTTTGGATTTAAATTAAACAATCTATTTGGTGTTTTTGCTAGGGTTTGGAAAATCAAGAAAGGGATTTTGGGAAAAGATTTTGATTCAACTTCTTCATCTTGGTTTCTAGTTTTCCCAAAGATTTCTTTGAGTTTTTGATTTCCATTCCTTTGGTTTTCTCCACACTTGAGCTACATCTACTATCTTATTCTATAGGATCTTTGTGTGGGAAAAGAAATTGTTTGTGGTTGTTTGTTAGACCACCAAGTTGTAAACCCAATCTTTTCTTGGCTTTGTGCCTTTGGGTTGTATCCCTCAAGTTGTGAGGTGATCCTTGTGTGCTTTGTCCTAATCCTCAAGTTGTGAGGTGATTGTTTGTTGGCTTGAAGTTGTGCCTCAAGGAGGAGGTTGTGTTTGTAAGGAGAGGAGTTGGGTACTCCTTGTAATTGTTATTGCCCCAAATCCTCGGTGGAGGTTCCCTTTGTGGGAGTCCTTTGTGGACAAGCTAGTGGACTTTAAATCCTTCTGGGTGAAGGCGGGGATGTAGAGCTGGGTGCTCGAATCTCGAAACATATCTTGTTGTTTGCGCTTGATCCCTTGACTCTTACTCTCTCTCTCTTTACTTTGTGCCTTGCATCATATCACATTGATCATTCATACTTATATGCTTGGCTTGGTGTGTGCATCACTAGTTGCTTGCATCTTGTGTAATTGCAATTAGTTTTTAAATTTCGCATTTAGTATAATAGATTAGCATTATCACCTATTCACCCCCCTCTAGGTGATTTCAATTGGTATCAGAGCCTACGCTCCTGATATTTAGGTTTAACCACCTAGGAGTGAGATCTTGGTTTGCTAATCTTCATTTGCATTTTCATTTGCACACATATAGTTGCACTCATGGATAGCCCTCCTATATTTGATTTTTCTAGACATGATATTTGGAAAGCTAAGATGAGTAGTCATTTAAAAAGCCTAGGACATCTAGTTTATCAAGCCACTACTCAAGAATCCTACCCAAATGCTAGCAAGCATAAGAAGGCCAATGCATTAGCACTTAAGACACTTAGGGCATCTTTTAATGAAGATCTTATACATGTGTTTGATCATTATGATTCGGCTTTTGCAGTTTGGAGCATATTGACTTCTCCCGAGCTTCCAAGGATTATTAACAAGATAAGGAGATCTAGGAGAGACATGTCCGACGAGTATTGCCTCATGGTCCAAGGGAAAGACTCCCTTGAGGTACAATCAGATTCTCAACTAGATAATAGCTCTAGTTTATATTGCTATGGATGCTTAGAAGTTCAAACTTTAAATGTAGAACTTGCCTCTAAGCTTGAAAATTTTGTGGAAAAATATGACCTTTTGAAAAAGAATCATTTTGAATTAAAAGAAGAAATGAAGGATTTGTGCTCAACTTTTGAATTGGTTTTGCAAGAGAATGAAGAGATTACTAGTGAACGTGACTCACTAAGATCTCAACTAGACCTTGCCCTAAAAGAGATTGATGTTTTAAAAGGCAAAAATGATTGTGATGATGTTGTGAAAAACAATGAGGTTTTATCTTCTAAATTAGATTTTGTTTTAAAAGATAACCTTGTTTTGAAAAATGAAATTGATTTCATTACAAAAGAATTGGATTTAGTTTTAAAGAAAAATGAATCTTTGAAAATTGATATTGATTCTCATGTGTGCCATGCTAGTATAGCTTCTTCTTCTTGCACATCTTTTGCATGCTCCACTTTATCTTCTACTATTGAAAATGATATAAATATTTTGAAGAAAAGTGTTTATTGTTTGGGCTCCACTTGAGCCAATGTGCTTTGGATCATACACGCTTGGAAACCTTGGTTCGTAAGAAACAAGTTCCATCTTTGCATGCACACCCTTCACAGCATACACATGCACATCACGATCACAAACTTCACACTATGTATGCCCATGTGTACACGTGTACACATTGTGGTCGAAAAGGCCACCTTGCTAGATTTTGCTATGATCGTTTACATATTGAAAATTTAGCAAATAATCTTGTTTGGGTTAGGAAAGATACTAACCCCCGTGGACCCAAAAGTAAATGGGTACCAAAGACCACCCCTTTGATTTTTGATGTAGGTGTGGGCTCTCGCATCACGTGAGAGTATTGGTGCCTTGAGATGGATTCGTTCCAAGCTTAAAGAGAACCATTTTTGGATGCATCACTTTCAAGGAAGGTTTGGTGGAGAGGACCACCATTGGTTTGGAGAACTAGAGAGGTGCCTTCATTGGTTTTGGTACAAATCTCTAACTCCCATTTATATTACATGCTTTTCATGTTCATCTATTTATAGCATGTTATGTTTTATTGTTCATTATGCTTAAGTCATGTTGATTAGATTAGTGTTATACATGTTTAGTTACTTGAGACACCCATGTTTTATATGGATCTATATTTAGTGTTCTCACCTTATTTTTAACTAATATGTATGCTCTAGATCTAATGTACATGCATATACATAATGATCATATGAATGTTTGTGATGTTTTGTTTTGATGACTCATGTTTTGTTTAGTATGTTGAATGCCATGTTTATTAGACCTTTGACATACATGTATAGCTTTTGAGATCACCCATGTTTATATGGACCCATTTGTTGTGTTCTCACCATTCGTTTAGCTATTATGTATATCATGATTCTAATAGCATGTGATTTACATCATGATCATTTTTATGTCTATCATGTTGATTTATGTGTCGTTTTATGCTTCATGGTTTGAATATATGTTTAGATGTTAGTTTTCATGAAAACTAGGATTTATACTTGTACATAGAATGGGCCACAAGTAACTCTTTTTATGTTTGTGCTTGAATGCCTATTTGTACCCATTAAATGTGCTAGTATAGTCTAGTTTTGATGATTCATGCATTCTAACTTGTATTCCTCATTTTGGATATGTTTCTATGATCATGTGTTTTAACTTCATGTATATGTCTATTTTGTCCAAACTATTGGTTATACATATACATCCTTTGACTCACGTGCCTTTATGCATATACTTTTGTGGACTCATTATGTTTAGGATATGTATGTATACTTTAGTTTGTACATGACATACATATGCCTTGAAGTTTAAATTGTTTTGATGAGTTTCATGTTTTTAGGTAACTTCAATTGGTAATGAAAATTTAGTTTTTCATGTGTTAATGTTTTTAAGGAATTTCACATGAGTTTAATTGAATATTTTCATGTTGATATGTGTCACATTACACTTGCTCACTCACTTTATTGTGTACTCATGATTTGTTTTCATGAGACTATGATATGGGCTTTATGGATTTTGAGTGTTTAGTGATCATGTGATTTACATGTGTTTCATGAAAAATAATTTTGTTTTATTCCTTACTTGAAGGATTTCGTACTAGTTAAAAAAAAAATTTCTTTAACTAGTTCGTATTCTTCACTATGGTAGAGATTTTCAAACATACTACATTTTCAAACCTATTTTTGAAAACCCCTACCTTCGAAGGGCGGATGGATGGGCGATCATGCTCATGATATGCTTTTTAGTGAAAATTATTTTAAACTTGAACATGATTGGGAGGATAGGAATATGAGATATACACTTGATCTTATTGTTGTTTCAATTGGTATCATTGAATTCTTTCAATTGGTATCAATCTTAACATTTCTTGTATACTCATATATTTTTATGTATGTATGCTTACATTTCAAATAGTATCAATTTCGATTGGTATCTAATATTCCATACATATATGTTTTTATTTGTGCTTACTATATCCCTATATCTTTAAGCACAAATCATGTTTATGCTAAGGCTTGAGCTTCAACTTTGTTTCAATTGATTTAGCTTTCAATTGGTATCTTAATTCGAGCCTACGCATTGTTTTTGTTAGTATTTCATAAAGGGGGAGAAAATCTTGTATTTCATCTTCAATTGGTATTTTGTATTCCACTCCTTTGCTTTATGATAAAAAATAATAATTTCAATTGGTATCTTATACCTTAAAAAGAATAATAATTTCAATTGGTATTAAGATTTATGTTTAGAAATTCAAAATTTGTAATGTTTAATTTTAATTGGTATCAAGATTGTTTATTTACAATTGATATGATCTTTGTTTACTTATCAATTGGTATCAAGATTTTTGTTTTTCAATTGGTATAGTTTTCACTTTTAAATTGGTATCAATATGCACTTCATTGACACATTTTTAATTGGTATCATAATTGATTTGACCCCTCATTGATATCATTTTTTTTGTTTTAGACAAAAAGGGGGAGAACATTTTGTTTTTGATACATCACTTCATTGATTCTTTGTTTTGAACAAAAACAAGGAGAAGAATATGTTTTTATTAGTTTTGTTTTGTTTTTAACCCTTTGTTGATGATTGACAAAAAGGGGGAGAAGAATTTGAGTTTATATATGCATATTTTGTAAGTTTTATGTTGTTATTAAGTTCATTTGGTATCAAGACATTATTTATAGAACATGTTTATTTTGGTATCAAAAGCTTGTAAAAGAGATCATTAGTTTTTGTTTTGCATATATTAAGTTTAATTGGTATTTAGAGCATGTTTATTTATTTAGTTTAATTGGTATCTAGAGCATGTTTATTGTTTTTGAAAATTTATTGGTATCTAGAACCTTTAATTATTTTATGCATATCTATGCATGTTTCGTGTTTCATATTCATTGCATATTTATGTTTATTTGTTTATGCATGAGTTAAGGGGGAGCTTCTTTGAAGCTTAACTTTAATACATGCATATATAACTCCATGAGTTTTGTCATCATCAAAAAGGGGGAGATTGTTGGCCCAAAGGTCTTCCACTCTAGTTTTGATTATGATTAACTCATGTAGTTATATGTACTAATTATCTTGTGATTTTAATTTCAGATCATTAATCAAGATATAGTTGGTGATTAGCTTCAACAAGATGATTTGGAAGCTTTCATATGTTGATTCAAGAGCCCGAGCGTCAAAGATCATATATAGCACTTCCTCAGTGGATCAAAGAGTTTTGGATCGAGTCGGCTTGGAGATTGCGCTCTACAAGAAGACATCGGTACCTAGTTTAGTTTTGTGTTTAGATCCAAATTGTAAAGATTTGAATAGCATGATATGCTCAAGTTCACAACACACACGTTTCATGTTTTGAATATTGGTTTCCGGTTTTTCCGTTTTTGATTTAACCGATCTTGGTTTCATGAATAGATAGATCAAAACAAATTTAAATGGTTTTATATATAGTAGATTCATTCTATATACATGCATGCTTAACTTCCTAAACAAACTTAGTTTTGACTCACTTATTCATGTGTTTTATGTTTTGGTATTTTTAACAAAACATATTTTGGAATTAAAGTCAAAAACATGGATATATATATGTTTCATGCATATTGGTTTTCTACTCATATGCATCATGCCTAAATGTTGTTTAATATTATGTTTTTGTATTTGGATGAGTTTGACAAAATGTATTTCTATTCAAAAATTCAAGTTTTAGAAAATACAAGTTTTGGTTTTGGCAAAATTTCTATAACACAAAAATTGGTTCAAATGTTTGATATTTGTGTTGAAATGTTTAACACAAGTTTATATTTCAATGTAAAGTGATAAAACTATTTTTGTGTAATTTTAGAAATTTTATGTGAATTTTTAGGATTAAAAATAACCTGTTTTTCAGACCTGAACTGCAGCTGCCAGGCTAGGTTGGTCGACCGGACGGTCGACCGAACCATGTAGCCGGTCGATCGAAGCTGTCGACCGACGTGCACGGATACGTGCACGCTGGCTGCCCCATAAGCCGGTCGACCGCACGGTCGACCGACTGAGAGCAGTTTGCTCTCTGTTTGCCCCTGGCCGACCGAGGGTCGACCGGACAGAGAGCGTTGCTCTCTGTATCTGGGACGGTCGACCGCACGGTCGACCGGTAGCTGCCAGCGGTCAAATGTGACCGTTGGACGGTCGACCGACCGGTCGACCGGTAGTTCAGTTTTGGCAGAAATTGCTGCCAACGGCTATATTTTTCTGGGGACTATAAATACCCCATTAGTGGCCAGTTTTTTGGGAGTTTTTGAAGAGCTAATTTTTCCTGACTCTCTAGTGTTTTCACAGTAATCAAAAGAAGTTTTTGGGATTTAAATTAAACAATCTATTTGGTGTTTTTGCTAGGGTTTGGAAAATCAAGAAAGGGATTTTGGGAAAAGATTTGATTCAACTTCTTCATCTTGGTTTCTAGTTTTCCCAAGATTTTCTTTGAGTTTTTGATTTTCATTCCATTGATTTTCTCCACACTTGAGCTACATCTACTATCTTATTCTATAGGATCTTTGTGTGGGAAAAGAAATTGTTTGTGGTTGTTTGTTAGACCACCAAGTTGTAAACCCAATCTTTTCTTGGCTTTGTGCCTTTGGGTTGTATCCCTCAAGTTGTGAGGTGATCCTTGTGTTGCTTTGTCCTAATCCCTCAAGTTGTGAGGTGATTGTTTGTTGGCTTGGAGTTGTGCCTCAAGGAGGAGGTTGTCTTTGTAAGGAGAGGAGTTGGGTACTCCTTGTAATTATTATTGCCCCAAATCCTCGGTGGAGGTTCCCTTTGTGGGAGTCCTTTGTGGACAAGCTAGTGGATTTTAAATCCTTCTGGGTGAAGGCGGGGATGTAGAGCTGGGTGCTCGAACCTCGAAACATATCTTGTTGTTTGCGCTTGATCCCTTGACTCTTACTCTCTCTCTCTCTCTCTCTTTACTTTTGTACCTTGCATCATATCACATTGATCATTCATACTTATATGCTTGGCTTGGTTGTGTGCATCACTAGTTGCTTGCATCTTGTATAGTTGCAATTAGTTTTTAAATTCCGCATTTAGTACAATAGATTAGCATTATCACCTATTCACCCCCCTCTAGGTGATTTCAGGTCAGTGTGAATGTCTCATACTCCTCCCCTGGGAGTGAGTTCAGGAAGATGATCGCCTTGTCCTTCTCTTCTACAATGACATCCACGTTCACCAAGTCTGTAAGAAGCTTCGTGTATCGGTTGATGTGCTCATTCACTGTGCTCTCCTTCTTCATCTGAAATCCATACAGCTTACTCTTAAGCTGCAACCTTGACTCAACACTCTTTGTCAAGTATTTCTTCTCAAGGGTTTCCCACAGATGCTTCACCGACGTCTCATGTTGTGTAAGGTATTTTATGTCTTGCGACAAACATGAACGTATCAACCCACACGCAGACCTGTTCATCTTTGCCCACTCTTCATCAGTGGTCTTGCTTCTCTTCTTCTCCAGAAGGAGAGTATCCTCGAGGTTCGATGCATTCAGTGCATCCATAACCTCACATCTCCACATCTCGAAGTTATTTGTACCATTGAACTTCACTACGTCGATCCTCGGATGAGGATGCATGGTCTTAACCGAAGTAGTTTCTTCTGCCATTGAGATTACTTGATCCTCTATCTATACGGAAGAACAACCAACTGGAAATAGATCACTACTCAGATTAAAAATTGGATTTTTTTTACCTTTTTTCCTGAAACCCTAGATTGAGTTTCTCACCAGATCTACTGCAACACAGATTCCACGAGCCCTCCTTGCATCCTCCTAAGATCGACACACGATCCCGCGAACACCAATACCTATGATCTGAGATCGACACACGATCTCCACCGAATCAGATCTCGAGCTCTCCGAATCTCCAGAAATCCCAAGCGAAACCTGGAAGCTCTGATACCACTTGTTGCGCCCACGCGACAACAACCCGATAGAGGATCCACTGAATCTCTAAGCACAAAGAACAATCCCAAATAGCACAAAACAACCACTGGAGAAAGAACACACGCAAACAAACAATCTAACGAGGTTCGACCTCAACGCCTACGTCCTCGGGGCAATCAGAGAGAGATTTAATTGCTTTGAAAAAAGATTATAATTGCTAGCAGCCTCTTTGAATGCAAGAGAGCTCCAGCAAACCTAGCCTTCAGCTTCTTCTTATTCAAACCCTAGAATTAAACAACAGCCTTAAATACACAGATTTTCGAAACAGCAGAAAGTTACCCGCACCCGACTATCGGTCGACCGGACGCTCGACCGACCTCTTCCACCGGTCGACCGGTCGGTCGACCGGGTGCCCAACAGAGAGTTGGGTACTTACAGTCACTTGATACGGTCGACCGCTCTCTTCTACCGGTCGACCGGTCGGTCGACCGGGTGCCCAACAGAGAGTTGGGCATTTACAGTCAGGCAATGCCGGTCGACCGGGCGGTCGACCGCTCTCTGACCCTGTGCATGTTGTGCACGTCGGTCGACCGGACCGGTCGACCGGACCGGTCGACCGACCGACCTGTTTCCTGCTGCTGCTAATATTTTATGCTGCTGTTTCCATCGCCTTTCATCGTCGACTTCCTTGGCGATCACCTCGACGACCCCTCGGCAATCCATGTTAACTTCCTCAGCAATATTCTCTCTTTCCAACACCATGTGGGCTACACGGGGGTTTTTAGAACCTCGCTGGAAGTGACACTACTTGCGTTGTCAGCAATTACTCAGGTCACTTTTAGAGAAGTCTTTAAAGAGACTTTACAATATTGCCGCATTACCTTTGGGCTTTTAGAGCTCGAAGAGAGAAATTCTTCAAATTTCTCTTAGTCAAACTCGACGATGAGCAATTCGACTGTTGATCCAAGGAATTTGACGTCAGCTTGCACTAGTGGTAGAGAAACAGTCCCTAGCGGAGTCGCCATCTCTTATTTGGTCGGAAAAATTCGAGGTAAAATTCGTTTGAGTGGATAAAAAATTACAACATATTCAATCTGATTACAAGAGAGGAGAATATTTAGATCTCCCATTTGTTTAAGACTAGGTTTTTGTGTGGCAGTGGAGAGTAAATCTTATTCTTCATTGACCAGCTGAACGAAAATCTCCCTTGGATCGTCTTGAGAATGCTCTTGAAGAGATTGAAATAACTCCACTTGAACGCAGTAAGCGCTGGAGCTCTCTTTGAAAGAAATTCTCTTCTTTTGTCTCTCTCTCCCTCTAATATTTGAAAGTTCTGAACCTTTAGGCTGTTGAATTTGCATCCTTAGTACAAAACGCTCCTCCCTCTCTTCCTAACTATTTCTCTAGAGTGCGGCTATTCACACTCACAGTATTGATTAACACATTCATATACCTAATACACCCACAAAATTTCTAACCACACCGCCTCACTTTTCCTAAACTATCCTTCACAACTTAAGTCAAATTAAAATTTCAAGATATCAATTTTGGCCTCCCTCTCTCATCAGAAAACTCTCTACCTCTCTCTCAATTCTCTATCGATGGCTCTCAACATTCTTAATTATAATTTCTGAATTTGAATGCTTGGCATTCATTGATCTCTTGTGTTTTATTTGATTTATGACACACATTTGGCTCATTTTCTTGAAAAAATTGTTGAGTGAAGGAAATTTACAGTTTAAAGGCAGCTTTTTTCTTTACAAAGTTCCTCCTGAAGAACAAGGTGTTCTTCCATGATCTCTTACCCTTTTGAGTTATTGTTGCATTGTCTTCTCATGTGAATCACATAGCACAAAATGTCACTCTTTTTTATTTTTCTTATAGTTAATGACTAACTCCTCATATTTTGTTTAATTGAAATTATAAATATAATTTTCATATAGCACTTAAAGATAATTTAAAAATTATATAGAAGTAAAAGAAGTACCTTTGAGAAATCAATTTATGGATCATAGGCAAGCTCATTGAACTTTCCATTCTCATCCTTAGGGAAGACGTGAGAACAAAAATATTATCAAATATCCATAATCAATATAAAACACTTTTTAGGTAATGCTTGTCTTTTAATATATATATATATATATATATATATATATATATATATATATATATATAGTAGTGAGGAAATTAAAAAAGAAAGAAAGAAATTATTTATGGTGAAAAAATAAAAGATAGACTTGGTTTTTTTTATTTTTTTGGTACGTAATATATATATATATATATATATATATATATATATATATATATATATATATATATATATATATATATATATATATATATATATATATTGTGTTGTTGTTTGTTGTTGTGTTTTTAGGATGTGCTTTAATTTGTGTTCTTGTTCTTTTTCCTTTGTTTTTTCTGAAAATACAAATAAAATTATAAATTAAAGATTTAATTTGTATAGACAGAGATTTGTGAATAGTAGGCGTTGGTAAGCGTTGGTAAGCTTGTAAGTCCGTTGGTAAGCCCGTGAGATAGGGTGTTCCAAGCATTGTGTTCCCGTGTTCCAGTCGACTAAAAGGTTAACCCCGCAGTTAGTTACGCATTAGTAATGACTGATATTGTTAGAAAAGTGTTTCTAGGTTCCAATTCATCCTCAGGATCAAATAAGAAGATAATAAGAAGTAGAGAGGACATAATTCATGAAGACTATTTAGAATGAAAAATTCCAAATGAGAAAATAAACAACATTTATAGTATAGGAACATTTGACTTCAAAACATCATACACAATTAAAATTCATGAAGAAACATTTAACATTCAAAACAAATTCCAAACTATTCAACTATTATCTACCTTAGCATTACAAGAATTTCTTAAGAAAGGATTTAGGTACATACATTTTGGATTAATACAAGTAGCAATTAAACCTTTAGTTCATACAGGTGTAGACATTCCTGTGTATACAGCCTTGAGAGACAAAAGATTAAAAAGATACAAGTCATCTATTTTATCTATGATTCAAACCAATATATGTAATGGCCCAGTTTATTTCAACTGTATGCCTAATTACTTTGTATCATTAACAGACCCATTAATCTTAAATTCATTAATATTAGATGTTCATTTACAAGGTGACAAATTTGAAAACTTTACCGAACAAGTAGCTGTTATGTATAAAATATATTTCAAACTCATGAATTCTAACATGAACCCTAAATTCAAAATGATCTGTACTACTTCTATACAAGAAGAAACTGTCTTACTCCAAATTGAGGCAGAACATTCACAAACCTTTGTCCCTAGAAGATTAAAATGGAACGAAATTACAATTCCAGGAGAATTTAGGATAGAAAATCCTCAAACTCCTAGAGATATAGAACAAACAGAGATATCTGATATTATTGAAGAAAATGATGAAACGGTATTAATACGTTTTAATTCACTAAGAGAAAGACCTTCAATCTCTTTTAGATATCCTGAATCCAGTAGAAAATCATGTTCAGATTACTCATTCCAACAACCCATTAAAGTATTCCATAAATCTCCTCTTCCAGAAATAGATCAAGGAAATTATTCTCCGACATCATCCCAGATGAAAGGAGACTTTAGTGAAATTAATGTCATCACCAGTGTTAAACCTTTCATCAATAAGTGTTTTGAATTAATGGAAGACTTTAGAAACGAATCAAAATATTTCGAATGATTTTCAAAATTTGATAATACTTCTAAAGAAATATTAATAAAAGAATGGATCACTGATATAAACAAATATAAACTTAATTTTAACTTTAAAATCTGGCTAGAAATTATTTAAAGAAACAAGGAATTCAACACCCCTATGATTAATCTCGAATAGATGTTCAAACTAGTTTATATAAAAAATGGCAGTTAATAGATGGTAAAACCGTGACTGCTATCTACCCCCCATTACAATCTATCAAGATTACTACTAATGAAGGCGAAATTACTGCTTCACCTTTTAAACGAGGTAAAGATAATAATGAACCAGTCAATGTAGAAGACATTAAAAAAATATATCATCAGAATAATTATTCAAATCAGATGTTACACACCATAGCACAACAAATTGATTCATTATCAATAGAAATTAAAGGAGTACGCAAAGAAAAAAAATCCTAACTTTCCACAAAGCTATTCAGCACCACATTTTCAACCAACTAACATACCAATTGAACTTTCAGAAAAAATTCAACCACTAAATTTGCTAGGACAAATAACTCAAGCCTTAGAAAAGATTAATAATAACAACAATAAAGACATTCCAAGCACATCAAAAATAAATACCATTGAAAAGATTAATAATAACAACAATAAAGACATTCCAAGCACATCAAAAATAAATACCATTAAAGAACACAATGCGTCAGCATCTGAATCTACAGAAGACTCTGCAAATGATTCAGCAGCCCCTGATAATTCCTTAATCCAACAAATAAAAAATAATATTCAAAGAACAAATAAAATTTTAAAAATAATTACCTATAGACCAAAGAAACATGAGTTTTCTCAAAACTATTCAAACGAAAACTATTATCAAACTAAACCCAAAACAATTGCTTGTTATAAATGTGGCAAACCCAATCACAAAGCAAGTAGACACAGGTTAAAACGAAAAAATAAAATTAATAAAATAATAGACAATTTATCCGATATAGATTCAAATATTAAAGACCAATTTACACAAAAATTACATCTCTATTCTGAAATTAATAAAATATCTGAAGATGAGGAATTTTATTATTCCTCAAATTCTAGTAACAATGCATGTACATGCAAACAGATAAATATGATTAATACCCGAAACACTTTAACACTACCTAAAGCAAAAATTTAAGAAGAGATTCAAAAGAATTAATATTTGATATGATACAATAAATTCCTGATCCAGAAAAACAAAAGGAACATTTAAAAAAATTAAAAACCTTAATAATTAATGAAGAAGACAATCAGAATAAACCAATTCAACCCTTTAGTATCTCCAAACTTTTTGACACATATCCTGTTCAAACAACTTTAAAACCCCAACCAAATAATATTCATGAACTTCGAATAGAAATAAAATTATTAAAAAAAGAAATTAAGAATATTAAAGAAAATTTAAATCAAATAGAAACTAAAAATTTAGTATACGACGCCAAAAAGTGCTTTATTCAAACTCAACTAAATAACGCAAAAGAGACTATATCAGCAGAAGAACCACCTTTCTCCTTAAATAAAATCACCATTTCAACCACTGAACCCTCCAAATCTAACTTCATCTCAACCATTAGACAATTTACTTATCAAAAATGGTTTGTATTCATAACTATTACAATTCACAATTGTAAATTCACTTTTACTGCTATGGTTGATTCTGGAGCTGACCATAGTGTAATTAGAGATGGTATATTTTCAACAAAATATTATGAATCAACAAAAGAAAAATTAGTAACAGCAAACGACTCTCCTTTACAAGTTAAGGGAAAACTAACTAAAACATCCATATGTAATAAAATAATATGTTTCAAGCACCAATTCATAATTGTAGATGACTTAAACACAGATGTAATATTAGGAATTCCATTTCTAACACAAATTTATCCATTTTGGGTTGATTCAAATGGATTAGGAACAAAAATTATGGGACAAAAGGTCTTATTCAAATTCATAACCCCTAAAAAATATAAAGCACTAAATACTTTACAAACTAATTCACTTTATCATAGTATAAATTCCATTCAAAGAAAACAAAACAAAATCATGTTCCTCCAAGATGATATTTTATATCATAAGATCGAACAACAATTACAAAATGTTGACACCCAACATAAGATTAAAAACTAATAAAATTATATACAACAGAAGTCTGTGCTGATATTCCTAATGCTTTTTGGGACCGCAAAAGGCATATTATAAATCTCCCTTATGAAAAAGACTTCTTAGAAAGAAATATTCCTACCAAAGCTCGACCCATCCAAATGAACCATGACTTACTCGAAATATGTAAAAAGGAATTACAAACTCTACTTGATAAAAAATTAATCAGACCCTCTAAATCTCCTTGGAGGTGTGCTGGATTCTATGTAAAGAATCAAGCAGAAAAGGAAAGAGGAGCCCCTAGATTAGTAATTAATTATAAACCTTTAAACAAAGTATTACAATAGATTAGATACCCAATTCCTAATAAAAAGATTTATTAAAACGTTTATACAATGCTAAACTATTCTCAAAATTCGATATGAAATCTGGTTTCTGGCAAATTCAAATCGCTGAGAAAGATAGATACAAAACAGCATTCACAGTACCATTCGGCCACTATGAATGGAATGTGATGCCATTCGGATTAAAAAACGCTCCTTCAGAATTTCAAAAAATTATGAATGACATATTCAATCCCTATACAACATTTTCTATAGTTTATATCGATGATGTATTAATATACTCAGAAAATATAGACCAACATTTCAAACATCTTAATACTTTCTTTCAGATAATCAAAAAGAATGGACTAATCATTTCTGCAACAAAAATGAAATTATTCCAAACATCTGTTAGATTTTTAGGACATACTATTCATAGAGGAACTATAATACCAATTAATAGATCAATAGAATTTGCAAATAAATTTCCCGACATAATTAAAGATAAAACCCAATTACAAAGATTCTTAGGGTGTTTAAATTACGTATCCGATTTCATCCCAAAAATAAGAACAACTTGTGCACCATTATTTCAAAGACTTCAAAAAGATCCACCAGCTTGGTCTGACAAGCACACTCAAGTAGTCAAACTAGTCAAAGAAAAGGTCCATTCATTACCATGTCTATGCATTCCCCATCCTCATGCATTTATGATAGTTGAAACAGATGCATCAGATATAGGATACGGAGGCATATTAAAGCAAAAATTTCAACAGTCCCCTCATGAGCAATTAGTTAGATTTCATTCAGGAGTGGTTAGGTCCTCAAAAATCTTATTCCACTATCAAGAAAGAAATTCTTTCCATTATTCAATGCATTTCTAAATTCCAAGATGATCTCTTGAATAAAAAATTCCTTCTCCGAATTGATTGTCAATCTGCCAAATTTATCCTTGAAAAAATGTTCAAAATATAGCCTCTAAGAAAATCTTCACTAGATGGCAAGCCATTCTTTCTATTTTCGATTTTGATATTGAATATCTTAAAGGTTCAAATAATTCCTTACCTGATTTTCTAACTCGAGAATTTTTAACACCAGATTCCAAAAATGAGTACCGACAAAGGCAAATCTCTGATTGCTTCATCCTCTCACAGAAAAAGGAGCAAACGCTCTAACAGGGGTAATACTCCTCTTACTATTCCTCCAAGACATACTCCTCTTACTATTCCTCAAAAGCTAATCTTTTTGAAAATAATCGTACACGGCTTATTCAAGACATGTTAAAATACCTCCCTTCCGAACTCTACGATCAAATAGAGCATTACCCAGCACTGCTGAAAACCAATTAATCCTCCGAATAAATCAACTTTGCCACACATTCCCTGAAGGCTCCCTTCGGGTGATACAACCAAAAATTTCCAATCTTCGACTCCTTTTATTTCCAGAAACTCCTCGCTCACAAAAAATTTGGACCATCGAAAATGGTCTTTGTTATGGGCTAGTCTCTGACTCCTATAAGGACCGAATTCGTTTGTTTCCCACCCTGACCACCGCTTCCCTAAAACTCAAAGACCTCTGTTCTGACAAACTGTATTTCCAATTTTACTCAGCTCCACCCATTTGGACATTTGAAGCATATGAGCCAGCCCAGCACATCGTATTCATTACAGAGTACTATAGTTGGTGGCGTTCTTCTGACGACCAATTTCTTACTACACCTGGCGCCAAATACTATGATCCAAAACATCACCCAATGCCTCCTGAAATTTCCCCAATTAATTTACGAATTGATCAAGTTTATACTCAGCTCCATATGCAACATATCATGGAAATATTTCCACAAGGTTTTCACATCTTTCATCACTCTCCCAATTGAATTTTTGCCACTAATGTCCAAGGCATCCTGAAGTCACTGGTACCAAACTTCTCGGGCAACTTCCTTCATGAACCACGCTGGCCAACTGTTCCATGGCAGTAATCTTTGTAAAAAAAAAACAGAGAGAGAGAGAGAGAAAAAGAAATGACGAATTCTTCCTTCCTTATCATTCAAAGGAGCATCCAGCAATCAAAGATGGCCTAACAAGGACAAACTAAGCCTACTTCCCTCTTTATCATTCAAAGGTGCATTCAGCAATCAAAGATGGCCTAATAAGGACAAACTAAGCCTAATAAGTCAAAAATGAACAGTAAAGGCAATATGAAGGCAATCGCTCTGCTACCAGATTCTATCATCCTCACTAAACAACAAGAAGACAAATCACTTCAAAAGACTCATCAGACAAAAGCAGAATGGACAGCCGTTCACCCCCAAAAGACGCACAATTCAAAAGCAAATTCCCTCCAGCTCAAAAGTCAAAAGCAGAAGGCATAAAGCAAGTAAGGCACTCCGGACAAAGCATTCAATGACAAAGCATTTAATCAACATGACGCATACCACTCCAGACAAAGCAGTCAATCAAAGCAAAGCAGATTCCTCTACCACTCCAGACAAAGTAGTCAAAGAAAAGCAGATTCCTCCAGCACTCCAGACAAAACATCAACAAGACAGAAAGCAGAAAAAAATTCTTCACATGCAAAAGAAGACAAGGAGCCAATCAATTCAAATCACATCAAGATCAATTCAAATAACATCAAGGTCACCTCAAGCAGACATTTCCAAACAAGGGCAATGATTCATCATTCTCCCGAAGCTACGGCTCACTCTATAAAAGAAGGATCCCCTCCATTCATCCAGGAGAACCGACTAATCGCCTGCTATCACCTACAATTAGCAGTACCCAATTAGACCATTACTTCCAACCTCAACCTTCTCAGCATTAATTTCCAACTTGTACCTCTTGTATTCAATTTCACAGTCATTATATCAAGACAAAGATTGTAAGTATTCCATCTTGTAATTTCTTGTAATTTCCTTTTATATTAATATAATCATCATTTCCATTCCATCTTGTCTTCTTGATATTACTCTGTCCGAATTACTTCCTGCTTATTTCCTTATCCTGTCCCCTGGGTATCTTACTGGTATCAGAACCATGATTCTTGCATGTTAGTTAGCATTAGTGCATACTAAGAGGCAATGTTAAATGTTTCTTCATGAATTTTAATTGCGTATGATGTTTTGAAGTCAAATGTTCCTATACTATAAATGTTGTCTATGTTTTGAATTATATCCTGTCTGAAAAAATAAAAGATAGACTTTGGTTTTTTTATTTTTTGGTACGTAATATATATATATATATATATATATATATATATATATATATATATATATATATATATATATATTGTGTTGTTGTTTGTTGTTGTGTTTTTAGGATGTGCTTTAATTTTGTGTTCTTGTTCTTGTTCTTTTTCCTTTGTTTTTTTTTGAAAATACAAATGAAAATTATAAATTAAAGATTTAATTTGTATAGACAGAGACTTGTGAAATTAGTTGTAAAAATGTCTTCAGCATAGTTATGCAATTGTACTTTTTTAGACTGAGAGGAATGCAACTTGATAGCTACCTTCTTTAATGATTTGTCTTCCAAATAAATAACAAAATCTTCAATAGTAAATTTTTTTTAAGTAATATTTTTTAGCTCAAATCTAATTAAAAATATGATTTATCAGACCGATAGACATTCAGTATTGTGCACGATGTCAACATGCATAAGGGTTTGCTTTAATTAGTTTGTTAGAATAGTGTTAATACATAATTTATTTCATGCATATATTTTTTCTAGGAGAAAAAAAGCTTTTATTATGTATGGCAAATTATTTAGTATTGTGTCACATGTGTATTATATTGAGTTGTATCACTAGATTATTTTAGCTAAATTTTTTTATCAAAATATTTAATCTTTTTTAAAAAAAACATCTTTTTTTAAAAATTATAAAAAAAGTTTAAACCCTATTGACTGGGAGGTTGGAATTTATAATGTGCTACATTAACAAAAAAAAATGGAAGTTATTTGCTAAGATCATAAATATTTAATTTCTACCCAATAATTTAAAATTAAAAATAAGAAAATAAAACATCTCCAATTGAGAGGAAGAGAGACACTTTTTATTATGTGGCATGACAGTGTAGAAAGGTTAGTCACAAAGTATTTATAATGAATTAGTAATGCAAAATCACCTAAAAAGGAGAAAATAATTTAGTTTAATGAATTATAGGGAAACTTACTTTTTGATCATTGTAATGCTCCTATGATATTATTTGTTTGTCCATTACTATCAATGTGAAAATTTTTTGATGGTATAGACGCTGAGAAAAATTTTAGGGTTTGTGTAGGTGGAGAAAAAGTATTAATTTAAAATAAAAAAGAAGCATGATTGATTAGGAGTAGGATTTGGATGAGTGTATTCAATAATTACTTGTGTGTGTTTAGAAATAGATTTTCCCTAATTGTAATATTAGAGTTATTTAATGTCTATTTTGATCTTTTAATTTAAGGTTAAAACTGTTCAACAACTTTTTACTTCATGTGGGTGTGTTAAGCAATTCTACGGGTGTGAATAGCCGCACCTATTTCTCTATCTTTTGTAGCTATTTATATTGGGTTTTAGGGATAGAATTGTCCTCTAAAATCTCTCTATAATGGAGATTACTCCCCACATTACGTGAGTGTTAATTGACTCAGTAATGGGATCAGGTACATAGAAATATAGGTCTCGTGTTGGACGCGGACCTCACCTTATTGTTAGATGCGGAGCTTATAGGCTTCTCAGGGCGCGTCTGAGTTGGAACGCGGAGCTCACAGGCTCGCGTTTGATGTAAAGCACAGAGCGACTTAGTCTTGCATTTGATGAGAAGTGCAAGTGTCGCGTTTAGTGTTTGAACGCGACCCTCATGTTTTCTTTATAATGAAATCCGTGTTTGGGTTGAGATTTCATTCTTGCATCTGACTTGAAACTCGCGTCTGAGTTGGAAGTGACCCTCACGTTTGGTGAGGCCTGCGTCCAAGGCTTTGTCTTCAATGATATTTAGACAATCTACACTATGTTCATATAAAAACTTGTTTTAAAAAATATTTCTAATACTAAAGTGTTTAACCCTTTTCCGTAGGTAATAACTATAGTTGTCGATAGCTCTGATGATGTCGATAGGCATTTATAGAAAATTAGGTTCTCTGTTTTTTAGACTTAATTGTCAAGAGTTCCTTTCAGCTGTCAAAAGCTGATACTACTGTGTATCAGTCAGCAGTTGACAGGCCTATTAGGCTGTCGACAGGCAAGTTCCGCTACGGCTAACAATATAGCCATTGCACACAGAGCTGTCGATAGCCTTTGGCCTTTCGACGACGATATTAAAATGTTTACTATTTTATTCAAATCTAAAACATGCATTTTGTATTAATTTACTTAATTTGAATTTTCTGACGTCTATTTTTAGTAAACATATAAATAGGGTTATTCTCTCTTATCCAAAAACAAGCTTTAAGTGTCAATATCATCTACACTCATTATAAAAGAGCCTTATTTTCTCATTTTTAAAGAAGTTATTCAAAAAGTTTTCTTGAATTCTTAAAGTCTCAATCTACAGTTTTCTCTCACCCACACTTGAGCTCTCATTTCTATTTATTCTATAAGATAGAATTGTATAAGATTTTTGTTTGTGGTCAAGAAGTGATCATTAATTATTTTAATCTTTGTTCTACAACTTCTTGGAAGTTGCGGCATCGATTGATCTTGCGGGCTCATTGTTGAAGTTCTTCTAGAAACGAATAAGGAAGGTTATAGGTGTGGCGGCACCAAGTTATCTTGCGGGATCAATTTTAGAGAAATCTTTAAATGTGATGAAGGCGAGGACGTAGAGCAAGTTGCTCAAACCTTGAAACAATTCTCTTATGTTGCGATTGCTCTATTTTCTCTTAACTCTACTCTATGCACTTTGTGTGTGTGTGTGTGTGTCTCTCACTTTAATTATCTATCTTTTTAGCTTGATATAATTTGTATGCTTACACTTATTTGAATCAAGAAAGCCATCAAAGCACCTTAACTCTTATTCAAGAGGAATCTTAAAGAGAAGTTATAGAGCTCTTCACTGAGAATTCGGCTTCACTTCTTGGTTAATAATTTTTAGTGGTTAATTTTTTTAATTCCGCATTTGATTAGCACTTCACCTATTTACCTCCCTGTAGATGATTTCAATTATTTGATGCAAATGCGTTATATGGTTAGATTTATTTAAGTCCAGTTTTTTTCAATAAGAAAAGAATGTAGCTAGTGAACCAATTGGGTCATCTTGCAATTCTTGTAGAAATCAGACATATTTTCTGTTTGTTTTAAAAATACAAAAAGAGAGATCTTTCTACCACTAAGCACCACGAAAAGCAGAAAAAATAAAATCAGAAAACTACTGCGATTTTATTTTGCAAGAACAATAGATAATAAATAAATATTGCATCATCATTATTATATAAGTGAGGGGTTGATATGCCATGAGGCCAGATATTTCTGAATGTCACAAAAACCCTCGAGAAATGAAAAGATTTTTCTAAAATTAGTATAACAATTATAAGTTGTTGGATTTTTGTAACATTAGTGTTAATAATAACAATTTGTCAATTTTATACCTCTACGGTTAATTCTTAATGTATTTTGACTCTCTGTAGTCAATAACATATATAGTTGTTTTTTTTTGTAGCAAATGCCACGTAGGATTATATTTACCGAACCATTTAAGGCTGATCCGTTTCAACAGGAATAGAATGTTGCTAGTTTACCAATGGGGACGTTTGAATTTTTTTCGAAAACTAGACCTTTTCTAATTATTTTGAATGAAAATAGAAAAAACAAATCTTTTTGCAACATAAGCCCACGTCAACAAAGCCAAAAAAGAAAAATCAATTAAAATGTTCTAGTGCATAAAGTCATCTTTTGTCGCAAATGCCGTATAAGATTAGATTTATCAATCTTTTAGGGTTTGTCTGTTTCAATGAGAATGGAATGCATATGACTGAACCAATGAGGCTGTTTTACATTTCTTGTCAGAAATTAGATCCTCTCCTCTCTTCTCTCTCTTTGTATGTGTACGCGCGCGCGTGTCAGTGTTTGTTTTCAACATTAACTAAGAAAACAAATCTTTCTACTACGTAATCTCACGTCAGCAAAAGAAGAAATGGTAAAATTGAAGCAAAATGCTCTAATTTTATTTTTCAAGCACAAAGATAATAAATAGATTTTTAGATCAGTATTATTTTGTAAGCGACGGTTTATGTTATCAGCTTAAATGCCACGTGGTGAGATGATTCGAAAAGTCATAAAAGCCCTCGAGAAATGAAATTTTTTTCTAAATTAGTGTAATAGTAACATGTTGGATTTTTCTGAAATCAGTGTAATAATAATAATAAAACTTATCGTTTTTATATCTCTGCGGTTAATTCTTAATGTCTTTCGACTCTTTTGCTCTCAACACCAATAATCCATAAAGTCATTATCTTGTAAATGCCATATAGGATTAGATTTCATAATAGGGTAGGTGTGATCATAGATAAATAATTGTTTGAGGATGTAGTGGAGGTTAGGAGGAAGGGTGATAGGATTTTACTAGTTAAACTTATTTTAGGCAAGGAGATTTTTAATGTTAGTAGCATCTATGCATCACAAGTAGGATTTGGAGTCTAGTAAGCTTAATTTTAGGAGGATTTAGATGAGATAGTGCAAGGGATACCCATTATAGAAAATCTCTTCATAGGTGGTGACTTTAATAAGCATATAGGAATTAGTCGTTATGAGTTTGACAGTATACATGGAAGATTTAGTTTTGGGAAAAGAAATCAATCAGGTAACTCGATTCTAGTTTTTGTTTTGTTCTATGATTTGATCTTAGCGAATACTTAGTTTAGGAAGAGAGAGTCTCACTTGATCACATTTAAAAGTGGATCAAGTGCGAGCCAAATAGATTTCTTTTTAACTAGGAGAGTAGATAGAGATAGTTGCATTGATTGTAAGATAGTACAGGGTGAGAGTGTAGTTACCAAACATAAACTATTAGTTTTAGATTTTCAGATTAGAAAGAGATTTAAAAAGATTAAATGTAAGTTAGATCCTAAAATTAAGTGGTGGCGGCTAAAAGAAGGTAACTAAGGAGTCTTTGTAGATCTAATGGTACATGAAGCAGATTGAAAAGCCCAAGATGATCCCAAAATAACATGGAACAAAATTGCTAGTTACATTAAAAGAGTAGCTAAAGGTACTTGGTGAGTCACGGGTGGTGCTTCACCATGTAAGGACATATCATGGTAGAATGAAGAGGTAAAAGCTGCCATTAAGATCAAATGAGTCTCTCACAGAGACTTGAAGAAAAATTATGATAGAGTGAGTTTTGAGAGGTATAAGTTAACCAAGTTGTATGCTAAGAAAGCTGTTCAGAATGCAAAAGCTAAAGTGTACAAAAAAGTATATGAGAAGTTGAACACCAAAGAGGTTGACAAGGATATATATATAGAATTTCTCGAATAAGAGAGAGAAAGACTAGAGACTTATATACTGTGAGGTGTGTTAAAGATGAGGATCAGAAAATTTTAGTTCAGAATGAAGAAATCAAAGAAAGATGGAGAGAGCACTTTGACAGATTGTTCAATGGTAATTTTACTCAAGATTTGGACGACCTTACCGTTCAGTTCAAGATATGAACTGTAATTATATGCGCAAAATTAGTGAATCTGAAGTTAAAGAGACCTTGAAGAGGATGAAGTCAAGAAAAGCTGTTAGCGTGGATAGAATTCCTATTGAAGGATGGAGATGCTTAGGAGAGATAGGCATGAGATGGCTGGTAAACCTCTTTAATAAGATCTAACTAACTAAAAAGATGCTAAATGAGTGAAGAAAGAGTTTCCTAGTACCTCTCTTTAGGAAGAAGGGTAAGATTCAGAGTTGTTCAAACTACTGTTGAATAAAACTCATATGTCACACCATGAAGCTTTGGAAAGGGTAATTGAACACAGGTTAAGGTAGAATATTAAAATATCAGAGAACCATACCGGGACGATCGAAGAGAGAGGCTATTCATTTGCTTCGTCAACTTATAGAGAGATTTCGAGAGAATAGGAGAAATTTGCATATGGTCTTTATTGATTTATAAAAAGCTTATGATAAGGTGCCAAGAAAGGTATTATAGTGGACATTGATGAAAAAGGGAATTCCCATTAAATTTATTGACATAATCAAGGACATGTGCGATGGAGTAGTAACAAATATCAGAACTTGTGGAGGCATAATAAATAATTTTTGTATCACAATTGGATCCATCAAGGATCAGCAATGAGTCCATTCTTATTTGTCATAGTGATGGATGAGCTTACTAGAGCTATTTAGAATGAGATATCGTGGTGTATGCTATTTGCTGATGATATTGTCCTAGTCGATGAGACAAAAGTTAGGGTAAATGGCAAATTGGAGCTATAGAGAAAACTCTAGAATCTCGAGGTTTTAGATTAAGTAGGGCAAAAATAAAGTATATGGAGTGCAAATTTAGTAAACAGAAAATCTGAGATTAAGTATAGTAACACTAGATGGATAAGAAATATCGATGAGCAGTCATTTTAAGTACTTGTGTTCTATTATCTAAAAGGATGGGGAATCAATAGTGATGATAACTATAGGATCCAAGCTGGCTGGTTGAAATGAAGGAGTGCAACAAGAGTTTTATGTGACTGTAACATTCCGTTATAGCTGAAGGAAAATTTTTATCGGAACTGCTACTAGGCCAGCTTTGTTATATGGCACAGAATGTTGGGTATAAAGAGAAATCATACCCAAAAGATGAGTGTAGTTGTACGCACACGGAAAAGGTATGAGCTCGAAGTAAGATTTCCTTGAATCAAATTGAAAAATTACAACGGACTAGTATTCCGGTTACAAAGGAGAGAGGATGTTGAGCCTTGAATCCTCCCTTTGTTTAAGGCTGGGTTCTTCGAGTGGCGATGGAGAGTGAATCTTGTTCTCCGTTGACCGGGTGACCGCCTAGACCTTCGGGGATCTTCTCTTCGGCTGGTAGAAGGAGTAGCACAGCTGTAACACCCCGCTCCCGGAATACGTGCTTAATTGCGTATTCAGATTTTTCAGTCGTATCTTTTTTGATTTACTTCCTGTATTTGTTTTGTATTATGAGATACTTACATGATCGTTTTGCCTTGGATCTGGATTCGTGAACTCGGAGTCAGCCCTAATCTGAACCGGGAACCCGATCCTAGTGAGTTGCTCGATTTGATATTTTCACCATTCCAATTTGACCGATTTCAGTTTTAAACATCATTTTCTAATATTTTAGATTTTCTATGATTTTCTGGAATTTTTTAGAATTAAATTGAAATTCTTCAAAACTGGTGTCGGCCAGTACCACTGACCGATTCTCGGATTTTTAATTTACAAACGGAGTTGGATTTTAAGAAACGGCTTTCCTGTAACTTCTTAAAATCACATTTTCTATCTAAATACTTTTTCTGGGAATTTTCTGATTTTATCAAAATCCGGCCAACCGGTGTAGACCGATATTGACGGTTGACTTCAGGATTTTTATTTCGAAAATGAGACTAAAATTCTGAAAACTGATTTCACAAAAAATCTTTTTATAATATTTATTATTTTTGAGAATTTTTGGGAAGCTTTCCAAGTTACTTTATTTTTGGGACTTTTTCGGAGTTTTCGGTGTTTTCCCAGATACCGGAATAGTACCCAGATATTTTTCAACTTTTTTCTCTCCTCGCTAGACGCGAGTTTCACCAACCTAAGATTCTGCATTTAATGTAGAGATCCTCTCCATACTGCATTTAATGCATTTCAGATCAACTCCAATCAAGCCAAATATGACTTTTGTCCTTTTGTTAAACGCGGTGTTCGCGTTTTTCCCAAACGCGAATTTTCATCCTCGCGTCTGGGCAATTGCCATGCGCGAGTCCTGGTGCATGGGGACGCAGCCTTTTCTATTTGCAAGAGACGCAAGTCTCATTGCATGTAAGAATCCCAATGGCAACTTGTAATATTTCCAAACTTCTTATATATATATATACACCCCCCTCTCCTTCTCTCTCTTTCATTTTCTCTTCTTCTTCTTCATTTTGCAGCAAACAGAGAAGCCAATAGCAGCCCAAAAGAGCCTTGCCTCCCTCCTTGGCCAGCCACATTCACCACCATCACCTCCAACTCCTCCACCAACTCCACCACCATTCTCCCCTCCATCTCCTCCTCCATTTCCAACAACTATACCACCTCCACACCACCTTCTTCATCCACTTTTCCATCAAGAAACACCAAGGAAATCCATTTCCACCACCACCTTCTCCACCATCTCTACCACCATATACTCCCCCTTGGCCATCACGGATCACGCCATCTTTCTCTCCTCGGAATACTCTTTCAAACGAGGTATAGCTTCGCTCTCCGAATCCTCGTTTTCAAAACTCCGTTTCCCAATTTTGAAATATACTTGCACCCTCTAGATTTGTTGGGTTTGGAGCTTTAACAATCAACTCCGACCAATCTCCGGCCGCCGCCGGTGACCACTGGCCATCGCCGGCCATCCTCCCTTCCTCTTTTCATTCTTTCCTTTCCATCTTTCTTTCTTTTCCTTCTTTCTTTCTTTCCTTCTTTTTCCTTTCCTTTCCTTTTTCATTTCCTTTTCTTCTCTGATTTCCCTCACTCTTTCCCTGCGTCTCACTCTCCCTCTTCCCCTGTCTCTCTCTTTCTTTCTGTTGATTTCTAGACGCGGATTTTACCTCTGCGTCCAAATAGTTATTTAACGCGACCTTCGCTTTCTTATATCAACGCAACGCGGAGTTCATGCTCGCGTCCGCGTTCTCCTCATGTCCTTACTAGAACGCGGGTCTCGAACCCCGCGTTTGTGACATCCCTGCAACGCTTTTCCCGCGTCCGCTATTTCCCCGCGTCTGCTATTTCCCGCGTCTGCTATTTCTCGCGTCTGCTTTTCCCGCGTCTCCATTCTCTCTCCTCTTGGTTCATTCTCTCTCCTCCTCTAAATAATACGATCTTTACTTTATGGAACGCGGTTACGCGTTGGTCATCTAAATTCCGGAGATCGGGGATTTCACTGTGTTTTCGAAAGATTTAGGCGAGTGTTCTTGCCTCCATTCGATTTTCCCCGCTTCGTCGGGTCGACTCATATTGACATTATGTATCACTTAACATGTTACTACTTGATGCATGTTCCTACTATAACATGACCTGTCACCTGTCTAATATCACCTTCAAGGCATACAACACATGACACCTGATATGCTGCAACTTGGCACTTGTTCCTTATTACGACATGACTTATTACCCCTCTACTCATGATTATCACATTACGGGAATGTAGAACTTAATCTCTTATTATGAACTCCTGTTATGCTTGTTATGTACTCCTGTTATGACCAGTTATGATCCTACTCATTCCCGTAATCCGATAATTATGTTAATAAGCCATAAAGAGGATAACTTGCATGGGGAATGAGAGGAAGTGATGGATGCCGGTATGATGCCTTGCTTATAGTAATGGACTACAAAACTGACGATTCGTGTTAGGGGGATTTCAGGCCCCCAGAAGATGCGTGTTAGGGGGATTTAAGGCCCCCAATGGCTGTGTCCCGGGCGAACGGGAACTACTATAAGTATGAGCTATCAGTTCTTCATCAGCTTCCAAATACCAACCTCGACTTACTTATATATGGATGTATGTGTGTTGAGATGTACACCGGGACACATACCTAGATATATGGGTCGGACGAGTAATAATAATAAAACGCCAAGATAATGACTTGCCTTGTTGTCCTACAACTTGGTTATTCCACTTGTTTTGTCACAATTGCATTCGCCAGGTTTTACTTCGGATTTCCAGATTTATGATTATTATATTATATCTGTTCATGTCCTGCCTTTTTAGTTATATTCTATTCCCCAGTCTCCTGTTCTTATCTTATCATATCATGAGTGTAGTTCCGCTTGGCATCACTTGTTATGTATCTACTTGCTTCTGCATGCTTATGCTCATGACACGATTTTCAATGCATGCTTATGATTCGGTTTTATCGATACACATGTGCTTATCCTTGCACGCCATCTGGCTTTCGCCTCACCACTCGCCTAGGGAGTTCTGACTCCTCTGGATCCTCATGTCCAGGTCCTGGAGCTTGGACCGAAGGAGACCATCTTGCTGAGGACCAAGCCTACTTCTGTGGAGCAGACAGATCAACTGTAGCTCCAGTCCCATCCTTGCTCCCCCTTGTTGGCTCGCGGCTTCTCCAGTTATCTCGTGAGCGCCCTTTTGTATTGTTCATATATGTACATTCTCTTTGTATTCTCGCATTTGCGTCTATCAGGTGATGTAATATTATTGTAATATTTATCACCTCTGGTGATAACTTTGTAATGGTACTCATATGTTGGAATGTATAATGCACCACTTGCTTCTGTACTCTGTTTCTTGCCTGTACTGATGCTTAGCGTATATACGTGAGGGTATTTCTGACCTACGTATATACGTTGCAGTGGCGTCTCCGTACCCGCAGGATCGGGGCGTTACAGGGTGGTATCAGAGCCTAGGCTCTCACATCCTCAGTACGTCCAGACGGCAAATTAATGATAAAGAAATTTGCAACTGGAATACAAGAGTCCTGGTTATACAATCCAACTACAAGTGCAGAGTTATCTATCTCTTCCTTCTGATCCATTTCTTGAATCCTGAGACCTTCAATCTTTTACCTTCCAGCTTCTTCCTGTTATCTCTTCAACCAACTCAGATATGGAAAGACGGGGAACACGTAATGGTGCTGGTACTTCTCAAGATGGATCCAACAGAGACAATGATGGTATGATGAGGATACTTCAAGGAATGATGCAGAGTCAACAACAGTAGACAGAGCTTCTACGTCAAGGACTGTTAGTTGCACCCCGAGAACAGAGGCCAGGCAACGTGTCAGATTTCAGGAGATTACAACCGGCGATCTTTTCAGGCACAGAGAAGCCCCTGAATGCGGAACAGTAGCTGATAGACACAACAGATCTTTTGAAGGCGGCCCGGGTCCCTCATGAGAACCAATTGGAAGTGGCCAAGATACAATTGAGGGATGTGGCCCGAACATGGTGGTTGGCGGAAGAAGCAACACTGGAGAAACCCATCACATGGGACCAGTTCTCAAAGGGTTTCTACGAGAGATTCTTCCCTGCAACAGCTCAAAGGGACATGGAAGAACAATTTATCCACCTGCAGCAGCGCAACCGGTTAGTGGATGAATATGCTGCTGAATTCTTGAGGCTCAACAGATTTGCTCCCAACATGGTGGCAGACGAAGAAAAACGGGCCAGCAGATTTCAGCAAGGGCTAAAGATGGACGTCCAGATGTATCTTATTCCTCAACAGCTGAAGACATACTCCCAGGTTCTCTCCATTGCCCATGAAGTAGAACGAGGACTGGAGAAGAAGAATGAGAACCAGGTACAGACCAAGTCAGTGAAGAGACCCTTTCAGTTGATGAATGAAGAAGATACAGCCAGGACAATCAATGGCCCGATAGTCAAGCGACCATTCCAACCTTCTCTTCCTCAAATCATATGCAATTTCTGCCACAAGCCTGAACATTATAGGAAAGATTGTCGAATGGCCAATGAATTATGCTTAGCATGTGGGACCGGGAGTCATGCAATAAGAGATTGCCCGTTCAGAAGGGTAGAAAATACAGCACCAGTCCGACCAGTACTTCCAGCCCCGCCACTGAGAGGGAACCCAGAACCCGTTGATCGAAGAGCTCCATTTCCGCCCCAGCAATATGATAAGCCACACAGAGGAGTGAGAACTAGAACAGATCATGGTAGAGGTCAAGTCTACAACATGGCGGCAGAGGCATCAGACGAAGCAGCAGCAGAATGTGAAGACCAGTATCCAGTGCAGGAACCTTGAGGATGTCTTTGTAACCGCTACCCTGATCTTTTGTATTTTGAGTTGGTAATCTTTCATAAATATTCCACTCTATCATTCTCTCATTACCGACCCTGATCTCTCCTGTGTTCATCTTCCCTTATCGAAATTGCGAGGACGCAATTTTTGTAAGGTGGGTGGATTGTAACACCCCGCTCCCGCAATACGTGCTTAATTGCGTATTCAGATTTTTCAGTCGTATTTTTTTCGATTTACTTTCTGTATTTGTTTTGTATTATGAGATACTTACATGATCGTTTTGCCTTGGATCTGGATTCGTGAACTCGGAGTCAGCCCTAATCTGAACTGGGAACCCGATCCAGTGAGTTGCTCGATTTGATCTTTTCACCATTCCAATTTGACCGATTTCAGTTTTAAACATCATTTTCTAATATTTTAGATTTTCTATGATTTTCTGAAATTTTCCAGAATTAAATTGAAATTCTTCAAAACCGGTGTCGGCCAGTACCACTGACCGATTCTCGGATTTTTAATTTACAAACGGAGTTGGATTTTAAGAAACGGCTTTCTTGTAACTTCTTAAAATCACTTTTTCTATCTAAATACTTTTTCTAGGAATTTTCTGATTTTATCAAAATCCGGCCAACCCGGTGTAGACCGATATTGACGGTTGACTTCAGGATTTTTATTTCAAAAATGAGACTAAAATTCTGAAAACTGATTTCACTAAAAATCTTTTTATAATATTTATTATTTTTGAGAATTTTTGGAAGCTTTCCAAGCTACTTTATTTTTGGGACTTTTTCGGAATTTTCGGTGTTTTCCCAGATACTGGAATAGTACCCAGATATTTTTCCACTTTTTTCTCTCCTCGCTAGACGCGAGTTTCACCAACCTAGAATTCTGCATTTAATGCAGAGATCCTCTCCATACTGCATTTAATGCATTTCAGATCAACTCCAATCAAGCCAAATATGACTTTTGTCCTTTTGTTAAACGCGGTGTTCGCGTTTTTTCCAAACGCGAATTTTCATCCTCGCGTCTGGGCAATTGCCATGCGCAAGTCCTGGTGCATGGGGACGCAGCCTTTTCTATTTGCAAGAGACGCAAGTCTCATTGCATGTAAGAATCCCAATGGCAACTTGTAATATTTCCAAACTTTTATATATATATATACACCCCCCTCTCCTTCTCTCTCTTTCATTTTCTCTTCTTCTTCTTCATTTTGCTGTAAACAGAGAAGCCAACAGCAGCCCAAAAGAGCCTTGCCTCCCTCCTTGGCCGGCCACATTCACCAACATCACCTCCAACTCCTCCACCAACTCCACCACCATTCTCCCCTCCATCTCCTCCTCCATTTCCAACAACTATACCACCTCCACACCACCTTCTTCATCAACTTTTCCATCAAGAAACACCAAGGAAACCCATTTCCACCACCACCTTCTCCACCATCTCCACCACCATATACTCCCCCTTGGCCACCACGGATCATGCCATCTTTCTCTCCTCGGAATACTCTTTCTAACGAGGTATAGCTTCGCTCTCCGAAGCCTCGTTTTCAAAACTCCATTTCCCCATTTTGAACTATACTTGCACCCTCTAGATTTGTTGGGTTTGGAGCTTTAACCATCAACTCCGGCCAATCTCCGGCCGCCGCCGGTGACCACCGGCCATCGCCGGCCATCCTCCCTTCCTCTTTTCATTCTTTCCTTTCCTTCTTTCTTTCTTTTCCTTCTTTCTTTCTTTTCTTCTTTTTCCTTTCCTTTCCTTTTTCATTTCCTTTTCTTCTCTGATTTCCCTCACTCTTTCCCTGCGTCTCACTCTCCCTCTTCCCCTGTCTCTCTCTTTCTTTCTGTTGATTTCTAGACGCGGATTTTACCTCTGCGTCCAAATAGTTATTTAACGCGACCTTCTCTTTCTTATATCAACGCAACGCGGAGTTCATGCTCGCGTCCGCGTTCTCCTCGTGTCCTTACTAGAACGCGGGTCTCGAACCCCGCGTTTGTGACATCCCTGCAACGCTTTTCCCGCGTCCGCTATTTCCCCGCGTCTGCTATTTCCCGCGTCTGCTATTTCTCGCGTCTGCTTTTCCCGCGTCTCCATTCTCTCTCCTCTTGGTTCATTCTCTCTCCTCCTCTAAATAATACGATCTTTACTTTATGGAACGCGGTTACGCGTTGGTCATCTGAATTCCGGAGATCGGGGATTTCACTGTGTTTTCTAAAGATTTAGGCGAGTGTTCTCGCCTCCATTCGATTTTCCCCGCTTCGTCGGGTCGACTCATATTGGCATTATGTATCACTTAACATGTTACTACTTGATGCATGTTCCTACTATAACATGACCTGTCACCTGTCTAATATCACCTTCAAGGCATACAACACATGACACCTGATATGCTGCAACTTGGCACTTGTTCCTTATTACGACATGACTTATTACCCCTCTACTCATGATTATCACATTACGGGAATGTAAAACTTGATCTCTTGTTATGAACTCCTGTTATGCTTGTTATGTACTCCTGTTATGACCAGTTATGATCCTACTCATTCCGTAATCTGATAATTATGTTAATAAGCCATAAAGAGGATAACTTGCATGGGGAATGGGAGGAAGTGATGGATGCCGGTATGATGCCTTGCTTATAGTAATGGACTACAAAACTGACGATTCGTGTTAGGGGGATTTTAGGCCCCCAGAAGATGCGTGTTAGGGGCATTTAAGGCCCCCAATGGCTATGTCCCGGGCGAACGGGAACTACTATAAGTATGAGCTATCAGTTCTTCATCAGCTTCCAAATACCAACCTCGACTTACTTATATATGGATGTATGTGTGTTGAGATGTACACCGGGACACATACCTAGATATATGGGTCGGACGAGTAATAATAATAAAATGCCAAGATAATGACTTGCCTTGTTGTCCTACAACTTGGTTATTCCACTTGTTTTGTCACAATTGCATTCGCCAGGTTTTACTTCGGATTTCCAGATTTATGATTATTATATTATATCTGTTCATGTCTTGCCTTTTTACTTATATTCTATTCCCCAGTCTCCTATTCTTATCTTATCATATCATGAGTGTAGTTCCGCTTGGCATCACTTGTTATGTATCTACTTGCTTCTGCATGCTTATGCTCACGACACGGTTTTCAATGCATGCTTATGATTCGGTTTTTATCGATACACATGTGCTTATCCTTGCACGCCATCTGGCTTTCGCCTCACCACTCGCCTGGGGAGTTCTTACTCCTCTGGATCCTTATGTCCAGGTCCTGGAGCTTGGACCGAAGGAGACCATCTTGCTGAGGACCAAGCCTACTTCTGTGGAGCAGACAGATCAACTGTAGCTCCAGTCCCATCCTTGCTCCCCCTTGTTGTCTCGCGGCTTCTCCAGTTATCTCGTGAGCGCCCTTTTGTACTGTTCATATATGTACATTCTCTTTGTATTCTCGCATTTGCGCCTATCAGGTGATGTAATATTATTGTAATATTTATCACCTCTGGTGATAACTTTGTAATGGTACTCATATGTTGGAATGTATAATGCACCACTTGCTTCCGTACTCTATTTCTTGCCTGTACTGATGCTTAGCGTATACGTGAGGGTATTTCTGACCTACGTATATATGTTGCAGTGACGTCTCCGTACCCGCAGGATCGGGTCGTTACAACAGCTCTGTCTGCCAAAACTCTCAAAGAGAAGGTAGGCAAAGAGCAACTTGTACGCAACAAGCTTGCTGAAGAGTTGAGCTCTCTCTTGCTTCTCTTTCTGTCTGCCTTGTTGTCTATCTCTTGTTTTTTCTGTCTTCTTCCTTGTCTCTTGTCCCCTATTCCTATAGCGGCGGGCTATTTGTAGAGGTCTCAGGGGTGAACGTGCCCCCTAAAAGTGCTCCACAATGAGGGGCTAACTTCCCCGCTATGTGGGCGGTGACTGGCCCCATAACCAGGGCGGTTATAACCGAGACGTGGGCCTTGAGATGCGGGTGTTGAGCCCACGCGCCTTGATGCTGAGACGCGGGTGTTGTGCCCACGCGCCTTGATGCTGAGACGCGGGTGTTGAGCCCACGCGCCTTGATGCTGAGACGCGGGTGTTGAGCCCACGCGCCTTGATGCTGAGACGCGGGTGGCCATCATTAGTCCTGCGTCTAGAACCTGAAACTCTGCCTTTTTTAATGGCTTGTCTTTTAATGATTTTTAGACAGCCTACAGAACCCCCTCCAAAGTTTTCGATATTTCGCAGTTAAGTGGGACGGATTTCGAAATACTTTGGACTCTAGCTGAGCTCACCCTTATGACTGGACTGTCAATGCTCCGGGTTTGATCTTATCTGGAGTATGGTCTTCGTGAGTGTACTGTAGAACTCTTTGAAGCCATCAGAGTTGATCGAGTTGAGTGTTTAGATACACAGTCTAAACCTCCCCGATTGCTTTAAGTCCGTCGTGGGTGCAGTTTAAGCCAGGAGTGGACAGTCGTCTGCTTGTGCCAGTGTACTGTTGAACTGATTTGCAGAAGCAAGGACTGAACGCCAGTTCTTTTTGAAGAACAGAGATAGTACTGATTTAAAGACGCGACTTTCATGGGGTGTATCTTTTGGAAATGAAAACGCGACTGATATTCTATTGGGCAGACGCGATGCTAGGCCGGATTGGAAGGATGCGAACTTTGGAGAGACGCATCCTTTTGAGTAAGGACGCGACTTTCTGGATACGACTATGGCTGTGCTGACGGGGCACGTCCATCGAAGAGGCGCGCCTGTTGGGTGTGAATCCGTGCCATGTCATGAGTGCACCGCCACTTGTTCTAGGGAACCGACGGGACATCTCTTTTTGGCGCGCGGACTTCCCGGTATATTAAATGAGCTATCCACGCGTCAAGCGATGACTCGATGCCGAACCAATCGAGCCACGCGTCGCGTATCTTTGCGAATCTTCGTGCCTATAAATGGCAACAGTCAGAGAGATATCTCTTTCGTCTCGAGCGCATCTGTTTGGGTTTTTTGAAAAAGGAGTCTTCTCTGTTCCTTCTCATTTGTTCATCGTCCATCATCGGATTCTTGATTAACGATGGCACCCAAGGCCAAGCCAACTGCATCATCTTCGAAAGCGGCCGTCATCGAGGCCCAGAGGGGCGGTTCCTCCGCGCAGGAGCCCCAATCTCAGGTATAATGTCATTAAACTTCGCCATTAATGGAAGTTCATGGACTCCTAAAAATCCCTCTTTTAAAGGAGAACCGTCAACACAGAATGGAAACCACATTTGATTCTCAGACGTGGTCTTTGAGTTGATAAATAAGGCGCGGGTTTGATGACCCCACCGCTTTTATCCACTTGGGGATGCGCTTGTCTATTAGATATAGAGCGCCAGTAAGCCCTGCACTTCGGATTCTTCACTTAGAATATTTCTAATTGTGAAGGGTTCGGACGCGGACTTGATCCTTATGTTCTGTGACATCAGGTGCTGGTCTTTTTATGAATCTCGCGCCTGAGTCCAAGTACTTAGAAATTTTTTTTTATAAGTCTTGTAGGCTCCCTGTTTGGTCTCACGGTCGCGGATTTTCAGGTCTGGACGCGGATTTGGTAATTTCTGCGTCTAGTATCTCTTCTGCGTCTGAACGTGGATTTTCAGGCCTGGACGCGGATTTTGACAATTTCTGCGTCCAGTATCTTTTCTGTGTCTGGACTATAGACACTTGAGATTTCTGATTAAGTGTCATCTTCTTCTGCAGTGCAACACACTTCTGCCCCACTCTCCAAGAGGCGCCACTTCGGGCACGTAGGTGGTGCTGACCGTGATTTGACCTTTGTGCTGCAAAGGACTGTACCTGTGACTGCTGATGGTCGCAGGAGCGCAGGAGGAGGCTCTCAAATGTTGACATGGCAACCTTTCGGAGCTTATGGCTGACGCAGCATTCAAAACGGATGCTCGCGTTCCGCTGGAGAAGCCTGCCTTCTTCTTTGGAGACCGTATTAGCGAGGGCGGCTATTCCTTGTATGACGGAGATTATAAATGGCTCCGTCAGATAGGGGGTAGAAGATTCTTTCTCCCAAACATGGAGAGGATGTACCTGCTATCTTATCTTCAACATATGTCCGTTCCTCGGAAAATGAAATGGGAACTCTCCCGATATGTCCCTGAGGTTACTTTTGGCGACCTAGGCTCCAAAAAGGTATATTGCCATGATAGTCTTGATAGGGGGGTTCTTGGCCTGTTTTTAGGGCTGCTCAGGACTGATCACCCAGTTGGAGAGATGCCAAAACTTGGCACCACTTTCCTCAACGCGTTCATGAAAGTGAAGGGTGATTTTCTGGTCGAGTTCCGTTCGCCCGGGTGGATCCACTCCACTGAGAGGTATTGGTGGGGCAGGATGGTGAGCTTCGTCCTTGCCAACCTTAGAGGCTTATTGGAGCAAGCGGAATTGTACCAAGCGGTCAGGGCCGTACAGTATGGTATTCCACCGAGCTCTCAAAACTTTTTTGGGATCCTGGAGCGTTACAATCCTCTGACGGGGACATTCTTCACTCCGGTCGGGGAGATGGGTCTCGCCCTGCACGAGTTGTACGAGGTCTCGGGGCTGGCAATGGGGGATTCTCCCTATGAAGAATACGTCCCAACCGCTGAGGAGCTTCACCTTATGAAGAAAGGGTCTCCTCGAGTGTACGAGACTTACTAGGAGGTGTTATGTCACTTCCACATCTGCGGCCAGATAACCTCTTGGAGGGCGGGGGGAGTCAAGCAGCTATCTTGGGCAAGCTACCTGTTCAATGGCGTCAACCAGAAAGACCGTCCGGTGACCCGACTGGCTCCCAGCTCCGACGAGGAGATTACTGACAGGATCAAGGCTTCTGTAGACTCCTACACCACGGAGTTGAACGAGGATGTTTTCGAACCTGACACGGTTTTTGAAAGCTTCCATCATCGAGTTCGGATCCCTATCTCCGACCACGCACTGTTGGCGGGCTTCTTAATGCTGTGGTTGAAGCGCTGTGTGGTGCCAACGCTGCCACATGAAGTCATTGTTGCCGACGTAGTGTACCCAACAGTGCTACTGGCTTATGGTAGGCCCATAGCCCTTCTCCCGGCCATAGCGACGAGTATTCAAAGCGGGTTGCGGACGTTAACCCAAAATCTGTGCGAGGCAGGGAAGGCCGTCGACTCCCATGGCAAGGTGATTGTTGACTCGGAGGGGAGGCCGACGATAAAGCGCCCCAACCCTCGGGTTGAGCTTCCCTACACGTACCTAATGGCTTGGTACGTTATGCACTGTCCCTCTCTGATGACGCCGGTGTCTTGGTGTGAGGGGTTATTCCTTTCGTGCAGCGGTTGGAGGGTTCAACCTGGTGTAATACTTATATGTATTACATTCGAAAGTGCGTCATGTCAGCTTCGAACTACCGGCTTAATCGCTGCTTCCCCGCGATTCCTGGTGCATCTTTCGGGGAACAATTTACTAACTCCGTAGGCCAAGATGACTTCACGAGGCTGTCAACGGGGGTTTTCTGGTGGTTGGTCAACATTCGGCCCGGGTATGTGCTTTTTCGGCAAGGGAATTCATGCACGATCGAGCCATATATGCCGAATCTCTTCGCCCGACAGTTCGGCTATGATCAACTATATGTCGGCAACCCCAATGCTCGACTCGCCTTCAGTGGGAATTTGTTCGAAGGTGCTCGGGCTTGGTATTATAGCGTGGCTGGAGGGACGGAAGCAACTTTTCGGCTGCCTATCAAAGGGCCGAAGGGCCGTACCAGCTTCAGCTTCTGTACTTGGTACTTCCAGGCCAACCAAACACCAGATTTTGCTCCGGAGTATTCATGCATTGAGAGTATCAATGCAGGTTATGAAGCAAGGTCGGGGTCCACTAAACGCTCACGAGGCGTCGAGCAGTATCTGAAGGCTCTTAAGGAGGTTAGAAGGGGGTCGAGGGAGGAGCCGCGAGCAGCAAAAGCTCGACAGGCGGTGGGTAAGCGTCCTCCAGGCTCTACCTCCACTACTGAGCCTGCCCAAAGAAGGTCCGGAGAGACTTGACGGCTGCAGTTTCTCCGTCCGAGGACATCCCTTCTGGTGTTGAGGAACCGAGGGAAGAAGAGGCGGATGAGGATGATGCCCCCTTAGTCCATGCCCGCAGGTTGCGCAGCAGGGGCCCCAGGATTGTGGAGGAAGCGGAGCCTGCTGACAAACCCACCACCACTGACGAGGCCGAGCAGTTCGAAGTCGACATAATAAGCGGAGGCGATGTTGAGAGGCGAGGGGTCTCAGCTCAGCCCGGGGCTTCCTCAGCTCACGAGAGGAGGGATGAGGTACAGCAGCCGGAGGTCGACATAATGGGTGATGTTGAGATTCCAGGAGTCTCAACTCAGCCTGGGTCTTCCTCAGCTCACGAGAGGAGGGATGAGGCACAGCAGCCTGAGGGCGACATAATAGGTGACGTTGAGATTCCAGGAGTCTCAACTCAGCCTGGGTCTTCCTCAGCTCACGAGAGGAGGGATGAGGCACAGCAGCCTGGGTCTCCCAGTGTATTCATCTCCAGTGCTCAGACAGTTGACCCCAGCCCTACTACTGGGGTGTTTGGAGGCAAGGCTCCGGTTGCCGAGGTCCCTCACGTTGAATTGTCGTCTTCATCATCCGAAGAGGAAATCGATTTTGAGGATGAGGTCGACTTTGGCGATGAACCCGCTCCTCCTGGTCTGAGTAAATTCTCACACATCTCGGAGGAGGAAATATATGGGCATGAGCCGTTAACGACATCACCATTAGTGGCAGTTCTTCCTGCTGAGGCTGCTGAAGGTACACTACTCGCCAAACTCATCCTTCTAACTAGGAGAAGGATTTTTGACGTTTTCTTTTTTACTTGGCCTCGTGTTGCAGGGCCAGTCATGGTTAGCGAGGCCGCTGCTTCCTCCCAGATCGAGGAGATGATACAAGAACTGGCTCAGCAGGAGAGAGCTGAGTCTCCTCGTACTGGGGTGCTTCAAGAGAGGGCAATCGTCGAAGTCGGGGAGCCTCCACCCTACAGGATTCACCCAAGGACTTGCCACCTTTGGATCCCCAGCCAAGTAAGGAAATGTTGGTATAAATGTCTTCCTTTTGCTGTCATGGCTAATATTCTCGTAATTTTGCAGAGGGCATTGAGGAAGTTCAGGCAAGTGCAGAGAGCATTAAGGAAGCTCAGGTAGGAGGAGGTTTGGCGGTCAGTGCCTGCCCGGGAGACCACACAGCTCAAGCCTCGGCCGAGGATTCTGAGGAGGTCGAGCTCACTACCCTGTTATCGGCTGTGGAGGTTTCTACGGAGGTAGCACCCCCAGAAGCGCCAGTAGCTGCTCTTGCTCCTGCTGTACCCATGGTCAGCCCGACTCTTGCGCCAGAAGAGCCGACCTACATCCCCCACACCGTGATAGAAAGGGGATCGGGGACCACCTAGGGTGATGATACTATGGAGTTCCTGACATGCCAACCGGTGCAGCATTTTTTGCCTCAATGCGATCATGTATCGATTTTTATCCTGTCGGGGGTAGTTCTTTTGAATTCGCCCAGACGTATCTCGGAAACCTGGTCGAAAACATCAAGTTGGCCGGAGGACCTTCACTAGCCCAGGCGTGTCTGCTGCTGGTGGAGCAGCTGGGACAAAACCTGAGAGAGCTTCGATCCCATGAGAATGCCGGCTCATTCCACAAGGCCCAGGAAACTCTGAATAGGCTCCTTGCTGCTCAAGAGCAAGAGCGAAGAGAGGTGGAGGAGCAGATAACCGATACACATGTCTTCTCGAAGGTTTCCAGGCTGATCATCAAAGGCTAGCGATCGAGTCCAAGGAATCTGAGATGATCATACAGGCTGCAAAGCAGGCTATTCTTGATTCTCGGGCTGCCATAGCCAGAGCTGAGGTAGTGATTATTATTAACGAACAGAAGCTTGCTACTTCTGAAAAGAGGCTAGCGGAGTTAGAGGCTGCCAAGGCGCAAATTGAAGCGAACCTCTCTGTTCGTTCATCCAAGCTAGAATCCCTCCGAGTACGAGCGCAGGGATTTTTACCTGAGGCGGACCTGCGGGCCCAAGCTCTCATGGAGGCTGAGAGGCGCGTCAACATGAGATACATCGCCTTAGAGAGTAAATCCGTTCCTTGGCGAACCAGGACCTTTAGCCTTCTCTTCTTTCTTTTCTTTTTTGTAAAGAAAAGGACACTCTATTTACCAAGAGTGTTTGTATCTACTTTTATCATTTTTTGAACAATAAAAGTCTTTGAAATTTTCTGTTCCATCTTCATTGCTCTGCTGTAGATGAATTCAACCTCTCAATCACAGATTTCGGCTGTGCTCTTCTGGCTGGCTGTGAACGCTGAACTTAGATAAAACTAAGTTCTTTTGATGAAACGTGGCGTCGATTCATAAAAAGAGACGCGGCTCTGAGGCACACGATTCTGACTTGCTAGTGAAGATGCGGTTCAAGTGGACGCGAAGGACGCAGCTTCGAGCGTGACTCACTGGCCGCAGTCTTTAACTTTTATCCAGACGCAGAGTTCAGGATAATGAGGTCTTACGCCCTTA
This sequence comes from Agave tequilana, assembly GCA_038442645.1. Lineage (NCBI taxonomy): Eukaryota > Viridiplantae > Streptophyta > Magnoliopsida > Asparagales > Asparagaceae > Agave > Agave tequilana. Next base: position 82,691 of record JAVJIF010017028.1, read on the forward strand.
ACATTAACGTAGTCAGGGACGTGCGCTGTAGACGCAGCTCCAAGATGCTTGTAAAGGTGATAGGCCTTCTCTGCTGAAGATATAAGCTTTGGGGCGCAGCTCTATGTGCTTTCCCACTGAGACCCCCAGAATGAGTCCCTTTTGTTGATGGACGCAGCCTTGAGTTGTCCGAGAGACGCGGAGCAACTTTGAGTCATCCAAGAGACGCGAAGGGTCTTCTAACCTGGAATGAAGGAGGACGCCGATTTTTTTTTTGAGAAAGAGGGGGACGCGGGTCTTTGGATGAGCTCTAACACCTGCGTTTTGGCACGATTTCCTAGGCGTTATAAACAACCTGTCATAAAGATTTTGTGAAATCTTTGAACGTCAAGTCTCCATTGAAGATTGGGAACCCGCATCATCCGTTATTTCCCGAAGCGGTTTGTCCACGCGTCAGTTCTTCATTGGGCTTAGGCGTTAATGCTTTTTAATGCCAATACGGCGCTGGCGGTTGGAAACCAGCGTCTTCGACGCTTCCCGAAGCGACGCTCCCACGCGTTAGCCTCCATTGGGCTTTGACAGTCGTGCGGTCATTAAGGCCGACGGTTCCAATTGATGAACCATTAACTACGGTTATTATGGGCTGCCTATAAATAGGGGGCTCCTCTCTCCCTTTAACAGTCCATACTTAGACTGTGTTCTTCTTGAGAGCGAGTGCTCTGAGAGACTCTGTCTTCTCCCTTTCTGAGAGACTCTATCTTCTCCCTTCAAGGACCCTATCAGGGTTTGCCTCTATGGACGAGGATGACCCAGAGCTTCATGTTCTGTTTGGTCTCTTCAGTAGATTACCACTATCAAGTGATTTCAATGATAGGAAGCGTCTCCCTGAGCACCTTTTACGTCCGCGCCTCAATGTAGAGAGTTCAAACTCTTAACAGAGGCCTCTGCGGGTATGCCATGCCCCCTTACCATGACATTTTAGATCCAAGTCGTGTTGGTGCATCCTCTTCTGGAATTTGCGCCATCGACTTAAACTTTTTTGAACGCAAGTATTGAAGTCGTTGGTACCTGGCCGCGGGCTTTGCACACAGAGCTCGCGTCTTGAGGCCACTGACTTGGAAGAATTTCAATTCGGGTCGAAGGTTTCAGGCCTGAACTTTTGCAACTCCTGTTCCTCCAACAGAGAGATGGCAATTTTTGGCGTCTGATTCTCTGCGCGCCTTGTATCTTAGACGCGGATGGGAATTAGGTCGCGTTTGAATTCTGTGTGTATCACAGTCTTGCTCGCGTCTGTTTCTCTGGCCCAGCGTGCGGGTCATTCCCGCGTCTGCAGTCTTCAGCAATAACCGCGTTTGTGACTTAGTTTTCTTCTGTCAAAGTATACTAAGCTCTGAATTGTCCTAATTCCCTTGTTTGCTTCTTGTAGGTAGGCTTGATCATCCTTTTTCACGTTCGCTGGGCCCGTGGGAGAATATATCGGCTGGCGAACTTGTTCGATGTTCATCCACAAAGGAAAGAAATCATAGTCTCCATCGTCCACAAGGGAAGAAATCATGGTCCCCCTGACGGGGACTTAACCCTCGCCAAGATCTCATTGGACGCGATGCGCCAGTCATGCTTGCGGTCTAGTCACGGTCACAGTGGGTATGGCGGCGGGGGTTGCAGTGGATACAGTGGTGGGTAGCATCCCCTGTGAGGTTTTAAAACCTCCTCTCTTACCCCAGAAGTGACATCGAGGAAACTCCATGCTCATGGATGAATCTTTCGGCGGAAGAGATGTTCATCAACGAAGGATCACACCCCCACTTTGGATGGAGATGTTCGACGGATCATAACCCGGGCTTCGGATGGTCAGGTGAGATCAGAAGATTCTGCTGCCATCGGACCTCAAGAACCACCATTGTTCTCGATCAACCAGAGACTTCTTCGATGTTACATCATGCATCGTGGTGCAACCAGCTCTGATCGTTGCCACAATGTCCGATCTTACTTTGGCGCCTTCCAAGCATCCTGTACTCGGAATAACATGCAGCTGAGGAGCGAGTGCAACCTCTGATAGAGAGAGAGACTTCTTTGTACCCTTAACTGTAACACTCAATCTTATTGTATAAGAGAGCGTTTTTGTATCACTTTCATGTGTCTGGATATAAATAAAAGTGACACTTTTCTTTTTCTCCTTCTATGTCTTGACTTTTTCTTTTAGTCAGACGCAAGCAAAGGACTTTGACTTGTCAAAACTATGATGATAATTTCAAATAGTCAAACTTTTAGAGAGAAATCTTATTTTTGGAACTCTCAAATGTTGTCAGAGGTGTAATATTAACTTGACAAGAGATAAGACAATTTTGTGGACCTGTCAATCTATAAAGGAGAATGACAAGTGAGACTCGTACCCCCAGGGAAAATGGGGCCTTTATCAGGTTTAGGATTCACTTGATTAAGCTCAGCGGGGATTGAAGGAAAACACTGTTAATGGTGTAGTATTAACCTAACAATGTGTTTAAGTAGACTTGTTATTCTATTGAAAGAGAATAGCAAGTGAATCTAGATCCGCGGGGAATCTAGAAGGTTTTTAACCGTTAGAGGTGTGATATTAACTTAACGGATTGAATGTAGTCCTGTCAGAAATATGATGTTAACTTGACAAGGATGTGAGTCAGAGGTGTGATATAAACCTGACTCAGAAATACTTCAGTTTCATTTGGGAAAATAGAAGTGTCACTGACATAGGTGTGATGTTTAACTTGACAGTGAGGGCAATGCTAGAGGTGTAATGTTGAACTTGGCATTGGTCATCTCGACTCCGATACGGAAGTTCGAGGGAAATTCATTTTCATAGGTGTATTGTTGAACTTAACAATGAATTGGATGCTAGAGGTATGATGTTGAACTTAGCATCATCCATTTCGGCTTCGACATTGAAGCCTGGAGGAAAGTGACTGTCAGAGGTGGGTATTAAACTTGGCAGAAACTCGATGTACTGTTTAGAAGTGTAATGTTAACTTAACAGTAATTTGTCAGAGGTGTGATATTAACTTGACAGAAATTGATTTGCGATAGGAGCAATTAGAGGACCTGTCATCCTATTATTGATGAGAAGGGACAAGTGGAGTTTGAAGTGCCAGAGGTATAGTGTTAACTTGGCAACAACTGTATTTTTGTAGACCTACCATTCTGTGGATGAGAATTGGTAAGGGATTTGGAGGGGAGAGTGGAGTTGAGTCCACTTAGGATTTTTAGCAAACCCTCAGCTATCAACGGATTTGAGGTGCCTTTACCAACTACCGTTTGAGTTGGGCTAGTCATGCTATTCCCCTCAGCATGATGAGTTGTCGAAGATTTATGTTGGGCTTAAAAGCCAACATTTTCCTCTATCCTTAGCCATCGGAGGCGGCGGATGTTAATGAAGAAGCTCTCTTGTTTTGATCAGAGGTGTACTTTAACTGATCGGGGGAGGAGGAGTACTATTAAGAATAGTACTTCTTCAAGAATCTTCCATTGAACGGCATTATGAGTGTATCGCCATTTGAAGTTATGAGACGATATGACCCATTTGAGTAGACTGACTCTACTACAAATGGTCCTTCCCATTTGGGTTGGAATTTTCCTTTTGTCTTGTGCGTCATTACCGTGGGTATTTTGACAGCTAAGACAAGATCACTTTCTTGAAAGTTCGCATTTTAACTTTCTTGTTGAAGGCTCTGGTAATTCGAGCCTGGTAGAGCTCGATTTGCTGTTGGGCCTGCAGACGCTTATTGTCTAAGGCTTTCAATTCTTGGAGTCGTTGTCGATGCTTCTTCTCTGTTGTCATCTCTGCTGTCAGGGCGACGCGTAGAGATGGAATTGGATTTCGAGTGGAGCACGGCTTCACACTCATATACCAAAGAAAACGGCGTGGCTTTAGTCGGGTTTCGCACAGTTGTGCGGTAAGCCCATAAGCATTCACCCAGCTTGTCGTCCCAGTCACGTCGACTTTTCGAGACAAATTTCTTGAGAAGCTTGCCAATGGTCTTATTGAAAGCTTCTGCGAGGCCATTAGCGGCAGGATAGTATGCCGTTGAGGACACACTCTGGATTCTGAACTTAGCGCAGAATCTCTGGAAAGCCTGGCTGATGAACTGGGGTTCATTGTCATGGACAATTCGCCGAGGTACACCAAAACGGTAAATGACGTGATGCTTTACGAACTTGATCACGTTAGACGATTTTACCTCCTTCAAAGGGATGGCCTCGGCCCATTTAGAGAAGTAATCGGTTATTGCCAAAATGAACCGATGTCCTTTTGATGATGGTGGCTGATAGGGCCAACTACATCCATCCCCACATTTCAAATGGCCAGGTAGAGGTCGTAGAATGGAGGTACTCTGGTGCTTGATGGATGAAATCGCCATGCACTTGCAAGCGTGACATCTTTTAGCATAAATGACGGCGTCGGCAATCATCTTGGGCCAATAGTAACCCAACCTTTGGGAGTCGATGTGCAAATTTTGGGCCGGGTTGGTGAGCTCCACACATGCCGTCGTGGGCTTCTTTCAATACCTCTTGAGCCTCCTTTGGTGAGAGGCACCGGAGCAAGATCCCGTCATGTGATCGACGATACAATGTCCGTGTAATCGCATTGTAGTAAAATTTAGGGGCTTTCCTTCGAATGGCAGCCGCTTCCTTGGCGTCCTCAGGCAGGATGCCGTACAAGACATAGTCGATATAGGGGAATCGCCAGTCTTTAAGCTCTGGCCTGGTTGACAATTCCAGGACTTCTTTGCCTTGACACTCTCCCTTTGACCCCTGATAGTCTTCGAGGGCGGTTCTCAGGCAGTACAGTCAGGTCGTGGCTGTAGACGAATACTTTCTCCTTGCTCCAGCTGGAAGAGCTAAAGAGGCCGCGAGGGATGCCAGTGCATCTGCATGTGCATTTACTTGCGTGGTACATGGTCGATGTAGAAGTTTGTAAACTTTCCAGCCATGTGGACAGTTGCGTTGTAATAGGGTACTAGGTCTTCATGTCTGACTTCGTACTCCCCGCGAATCTGGCTAACGATGAGTTTGGAGTCCCATATGCCTCGAGATTTTTAACGCCAATCTCATCGGCGAGTTGCATCCCAATCAAAAGAGCGTTGTACTCCCCCACATTGTTGGAACATGGTTCAGTTAATGAGACAGCTCGAGGAATCACATAGTTCTGTGGGGAGACAAGTACTACTCCTACCCCTGCTACTAGGTGTCCTTTTGGCTCGTTCTGGACGCGCCATCAAAGAAAAGTTGTCACACCTGCCTTTCAAGGATGTCTGGGTCTGGCAGGCTTCAGCGACCTCGTCTGGGAGATCGTCGTAAAGCTTGGTTATCCTCGGATCTGGATGCTCAGCCAGGAAATCCGCCACCGCTTGTCTTTTAATGGCTTTCTGTGGTAAAAAGTGCATCTCATACTGGGATAGCAATATGGCCCATTTTGCCAGCCGGCCGTTCAATGATGAAGGCTTAGTCATAAGTAACCTCAGGGTTTGACTTTTGATATGACGTTTTAGTTTGGCCTACCAGATAGTGTCGCATTTTCTGAATAGCGAACACCAATGCCAAACATTCCTTCTCGATCGGATTATACCGATGTTCGGCTCCGATCATTGTTCTACTCAGATAGTAGATTGCTCGCTCTCATCCTTGATCATCATTCTGAGCTAGTAGAGCTCCCAAAGAATGATCCATTGCCCGGACGTACACCTGGAAAGGCTTTCCGAATACTGGAGCTGCAAGGACTGGTGGTTGGGGTGAGGTATTGTTTGATTCCTCAAATGCTTGTTGGCAAGCGTCATCCCAAATGAACGAGACACCCTTCTTCATTAACTTAGCGAAGGGTTGGCATCTTCCAGAGAGGTTTGAGATGAACCTGCGGATGTACGCCAATCGTCCTTGTAATCCCCTGAGTTCCTTGAGATTTCTTGGAGGCTGCATCTCCTGGATAGCTTGAACCTTTTCAGGGTCCAAATGGATCCCGGTGGAGGTTACAATGAATCCTAAAAATTTACCACTGGCCACTCCCAGGAAGGACTTGTTGGGATTCATCTTCAATCGATGAGCCCATGATGTCGAAGACCACCTTCAGGTCAGCTATGTGATTACCCTTAGTGCGACTTTTTACCGCAATATCATCAACATAACATTCTACGTTTTGCGTATTTGCTGCTGGAAAATGGCGTTCATGGCCCTCTGATAGGTTGCCCCCGCATTCTTCAGTCCGAAGGGCATGACGTATAGCAATAAACCCCCAATGGTGTCCTGAAGGAGGTGTGCTTTTTGTCGTCAGGATACATTTTGATTTGATTGTATCCTAAAAACCCGTCCATGAAGGACATTCGTTCGAATCCGCAGGTATTGTCAATCATGACGTCTGTGATTGGCAATGGGAATTCGTCTTTGGCACAAGCCTCATTTAGATCACGGAAGTCGATGCAGATCCAGATCTTTCCGTTTTTCTTAGCAACGGGGACGATGTTGGCTACCCAATCGGGATGTTGCTCTTCCCTGATGAAGCCAGAATCTATAAGCTTTCTGACTTCTGATTGAACTGTCTCCATTATCTCCGGACGGAACTGTCGCTGTTGTTGTTTAACAGGCTTTACGTCCGGATTGATGTTGAGGCGGTGCATAGCCACCTGAGGATCAAGTTCAGGCATGTCTTCGTAATTCCAAGCGAAGACATCTCTGTACTCTTGAACAAGAGATATTAGATCCTTTTTCTCTGACGGTGACAGGCCGTCGCTTATGAAGATGGGCTTAGGATTAGCCTCATCTCCTAGATTAATCTGAACAATCTTGCCTTCTGTGGGTGGTTCACGTTGTTCAAAGTGGTGTCCCACAGAGTGTTTAAATGTCTGATCCAAGGATCTGCATCGGATCGGATCATTTCTTCATCTTCATCTTTCAGATGGCTTGTTGAAACCATGTGCACCGCAAGTTCTTTGAAGATTTGCCGACACTAACATCTGACTCCCATGATGACGTGCCTGAAGAGTATTTATGGCCAAATGAGCCCCGGAATCAGAGGCTGATGGAGTCGGAGTTGATACATAGCCCAACCCCCTGCGCGTCCGATGATAATAATCGGGTGCTTTTCCTTTTTGCACAAAGGATCGAAGTAGCGTCCTCCGTCCTTTGCCGAAGTTCAACCCGAGTCTGCTGGTGAGGTCATACCCCATATTTTTCATCATTCTGAGTGTCTTTGGCTCATAATGACCGAACTGAGAGGATTCCTGCTCACTTTCTGATTCTTCATGATTCATTGGTTCGGATTCAATTCGTCCGAAGAGAAGTGGTCTTTGGCCCTTCCTTCTCGCTGGAACCATGAATATTGATTGTTGCGCATCGTCGACATTTCGACATGTTTTAAAGGACGATTTCACTGGTTCATGCAACGATGTCAAAGCATCCATTGCCGACCAGAGATCGTCATCCACGTCGGTACTAGTGTCTGACGGCACTGAATCAGAAGCAAACACAGAAAAATACGCTAAATCTAATTCTTCATTAATGTACCAACCGCCTACATCGTCGGTGGTATTATTAACATCGGCTTATCAATGCTCGTTACAGGTGGCTAGCTCCCACACACACTCATCTTCCTCCAGCTCGGTGTCGGCTTTATTGCCAGAGTCTGGTTCCTCCGGTTGCGGGACTTCATCCGCCTCTAGGGGATCTTGGTACAGTACGGAGTCTGTGAAATAATTCTCGACCCCTTTGAATGGATGCCTTTCGGCATCAACGTCTGCACCTTTCCACCCTCGTCAATGTATTTCATGACTTGATGGAGAGTGGAGGGAACGATGGAGTTGCGGTGAATCCACGGTCGTCCCAGCAATAAAGTTGTAGGAAGTGTCGGCATCAATGACGTAGCATGTCACTTCCGACTTTAAACTTCCAATCTGGCATTTGAGCTTGATCTTCCCCATCGGACAGGTCCTGTTGGCATTGAACCCATAGATAGTTGTCTGGGTAGAGCTCAAACGATGAGTAGGGATGCCCAGATGTTGCATGACCCGGCGAGGCATGATGCTCAATGCGGACCCTGGATCTACTACTGAATGCGGTTCACTTCGGATGATCCAATATACCCTGTGAAGTACAGGGGTCGATCATGCTTCCCTTTTACCTGCATATCCTCTGCCGTGAAGGTGATGCAGGGGGCATTCTTGGAGGTGTGGAGACAATTCTCTACATCTTCCTCCTTGGCACCTGGGTCATGAAGACCTCAGCATTTGCCAGAGCCTCTTGTAGAGCTTCTCTGGTTGACTTCGACAGCCTAAGAAAGCTCATACAAGGTAATCCGTGCCGGGATGTTGGCCAATTGAGCCAGGACATCAAAGCGGTAAGGCGCCGTAGATCCTTCCGCGATGCCTTTTTGAAGGGCTCGAGAAAATCGAATCTTCTTCTGTTTCTCCACGGGTTGTTTTGTGGAGGGCTTGGTTGGCTCTGCAGCTGGTTGTGGAGGGGTTGCCGCCGTTTCGCCATACTACTTCAAGTAGGGCTGTCCTGAGCGGGTTTCCGCCACCAGTCGATCGGGTTCTGCGGCCAGAACTATTGTCTCCTCTTCTGAGTCGGTTAGCGAAGGAATATCGGTATCCGCTTCTCGAGAAGAGGCACACACCACATTGCAAGATGACGCCTTTGCCTTACCCACATGATTTCCCCTCGAGGCGTGGGAACAGGTATCAGGCCTTTCTCTTGTTGCTGGTGAGGATCTGTGTTGATCACTCTTAGCTCTCCTTTCGGAATAGGGACCACCCCTGAAGGCGTTGGGGGTTGTCTTCCGAACTGGAGAACTGACGTCATGTTAGCCGTCACTTCTTCTTCTGCTCTGGTCAGAGTTTTAATACCTCTGCGTCAATCAGGGCCTGAAGGATGTCCTTGAAGACGTAGCAGCTTTTGGTGGTGTAACGCCCCGATCCCGGTGGGTACGGAGACGTTACTGCAACGTATATACGCAGGTTAGAAATACCCTCACGTATATACGCTAAGCATCAGTACAGGCAAGAATCAGAGTACGGAAGTGTTTACTGAGATTTCCTACACACAAAAAAATTAGAATATTAGATTAAGAATAGATCGTGCGAGGAATCAGTTCTAATCCGCGGTAGCAGGGCTATGCGGGTCGTGATCCTCAAGGAGGGACTGCGATAGAAGCGTTAAGCAAGTTTCTCTAAAAATTTATCTTTTTTAGTTAATTTGTTAGTCACGATGGTATTTACAAAGAAAAGTGGTATTTACAATGAGTTGTGGGAAAGATATGGAGAGATGTGGATTTAATCTACGAAAGAAAATAAAAGAAAGAAAGGAAAACTTATCTCTTTATTTGCTTGCCGTTTGAACCGTTGCAATGATTTCCCTTTTCTTGAAGGCGTACAAGCACGGCTTATGGATCGTCCGCCTTCTTAATCTACTCTACGAAATAAAACAACAAGCTATGAAGACTTTTCATCGCCATGGGCCGTCAAGGTTCCTTCTTCGGCTAGGTAGTCTCAAAGCGTCAAGTTCTCACGGTTTGCAAGTCATCGGAGAAAGAAACAATCACATAATAAAATAAGAAGAACAGAGATTAAACAAAACTAGAGAAACAATAACACAAGAATAAAATAAAAAGAACAAAACGAACCTCGAGTTTTATTTATTTAACAATGGTGGAAAGCAAAACTTACACCGATTGTCACCCTCAGTACAAGTAGATCTCCTTCCTCCATGAGAACATCCTCTCCTCTCGGTTTACAAAAGAAAATAAAAAATATACAAAGGTGGAAAAAAACCTAAAAACCCTAACTTTGGCCCTTTGCTGGACGCTGGACACCCTTTGCGTTGCACTGCAGGTGATATTTATAGGTGCAGAAGGTTACAGAGTCCCGGATAAACGTGCCAACGAAATCTGGTCCAAGGATAAGCTCAAAGTGCCGCGTTTCCGCGGCTTTTGCCGCGGATCCGCGGCCTGGTAGAGTCGGCTGGCCACGCGCTTTGGCGCGTGGCCTCTCCTGGTCCGTCCCTGTGGGCTTCTGCTTCTGGAAGTTTGATCCTGGCCTTTTAATCTGGATTTTCGAGATAACTTGGTAATCAAGTTACTCTTAATCCAGATTTCTTCAAATCTTATTCCCACGAATTTTCTTCTTGTCTTGGCCTTTTATCCTCATCCTGCATGTGTTTAGGGTTTGGTAGAATTCTATCCTTCCCTAAACTTGATTAATTGCAACTTTAGCCCTTGCATATTTCCTTTGACAATTGATATTTGCACTTTGACTCTTGGGCTTCAAATATGGGCTTGGATCTGGGCTTTTGGGCTCTTTAAGCTTTAATTCTTTCTTTTTATTATTTCGAGGCCTGCACACAATAAATCACAAAATATTAATAATGTGCAGAATTATATAAATAAATATGAAAATGTGACGGTAAATATGATGATAAAAATGCACTTTTCACTACCAATCACACCCCCACACTTATCTTTTTGCTCGTCCTCGAGTAAACACAAAGAAAAGAAAAATTAATCTAACCTAACTCACTTTCGTAGGAATCACGGTTGCACTTAGCATGTACAACAAGCCGTTAAACCTCTAGGTTACCCTAGAGGACGAGTGTTGTCTCGTGAGGGTTTTCAGCGGATTGCACCCACAAAATCCATAAAAAGAAAAATTTGAATTATCATTGAAGAGACTAAGTAGTCTATAAGTTTTAAGATCCTCATTTTTATTCATTCTTTAAACTTAGTCTTAATAAAGTTAATTGTTTTCATTTTAGGTAAGAATTAAATTGAATCTCTAATATAGTCTTTTTCGTTACCAAAATCATATGCATCCTTATTTTTTACTAGGAATTCCTTAACTTGGACTTTCATGCCTCTTTATTATTTTTATAACTTCATCTAATTTTCTTTCGTGTAAGTATCAAGGCTTCTTGAGGCCCTAATACCTAACTAATTGATTATTAGATGTGTTAATATAATTTTTTTTTTTTTTGGCATGTATAACTCATCTAATTTTCTTTCGTATAAGCATCAAGGCTTCTTGAGGCCCTCATACCTAACTAATTGATTATTAGATGTGTTAATACATATATTATATTTCTTAGTCTTCTTAGGCTTTCTAATCCACCCATGTAGCGAACTTAAAGTCGATGACTCCCAAACCGGTTGGCTTTAGGGCACCAGGTGAGAAAACACCCCGCGGACTCAATTCGAGTGAACTAGACCCTAAACTAAGAACTTTATTTTATTTACTCACCTTTAGGCGTGAATACTTATGCTTCTTGAGGCACATGTTATCAGCTTAATTGGTGATTTTTTTTCTTTTTTTTTTTTTATGAGGCACAAGGTCTTTGTCTTAGAATCCTAGATATGCATTTGGTATGCACATTTCATTAAGGTAAAAATCAAGACTAATTATTTATTCAATTTCCTCCTCCTATACCTAAAAATTTAAACATTTATTTATTTTGACCAGTTTTTAGAAGTCCTAATCATGATTTTCCTAATCCTTAAAACTACTTAGATTTCTTTCAAAAATAAGTCAAAATATTCCTTTTTATAACATTCTTTTTTTTTTTTTTTAAAAAAAATTTTTTTATTAGCAAATTTTGTTAGTTTCTACTTATGTTAGTATGTTAGTAAAGCCCACCCCCACTTATCTCATGCATTGTCCTCAATGTATGATGATGCATATATGCATGAAACAGAACAAGGGAAGGCGGAAGTTACCTTAGGGTGGTGGTTCCGGAGGTGGTCTAATTGGTCCACGAAATGCGGCCCAATCAAGATAACAAATAATTTGGTGGAACCCACCAGAAATTTTCCTTACATAACCCACTAAAATATATGTATAATCATTTTTTAGAATTTTTACCCCATCAAATTTCCAAATTTCATAATAAATTTCAGAGTTAATTGTCTCAACCTCCTTGTCCAAAATGGAGTATGAAAAGATGGAATGATTGACTTGGACATGGGAAGTACGGGAACGAATACTGACTCAGGGAAGCTCAAATCAAGTAAGGGCTCAGGAGTCGGGCTAAGTTCGAGAAGTGGGTCCAAGTCAAAAAATTGAAACTCAAGTCCACATCATCTTCCCACAATGGAATGTGACTCAATGGTGGTGATTCAAGTTCAGGAATGATAGATGTGGGAATCAAAACTGACTCTAAAATATTACCTAAGTCGGGTAACAACAGGAGTCAATATGATTCAGGAATTTGAACTTGATCATAGATTTGAGAATCTAGGTCACATTCGAGTTCTAATTCGGGAAAGGAAAAAACTTGCCAAATTATCAGAATTTGAAGTTTCGGCAAGTTCACAAGATGGTACTGAATTAGAAACTTGTTGTTCCAAGCAACTTGGTTCGTCGGCTCTAATCAAGTGGTCATCGATATCAGAATCAGCCGGCCGGTGTAAGCATTCCACCATCAAATCTATGTCATGATCACGGGCTAATTTAGCCTCAGTCATGGCAGCTAGCATCCCTTCATAGTCGATAGGTGGATCATTTCTGATTGGACTTGAAAATAGGACGGGTAATCGTGATAAATTTGTGAGTCGGTGGACTCACGCATCATCATGTCTAAAATTGATGGTGATTTTTGCTTGGACTCATTCCTACTCATCATTTCCAAGATAGATGGATTTCTATTCTATTCTGATGGGTGGATCTGAGTATGAATTTTGGAAGAATGTGGACTAGATGGATATGAAGGACAATTAGGTTGAGAATTAGACTCGGGGGACTCGAAACCCCATGAACTCTGTGACGAGTTGAAATTATTATGAAGATTATAGTCATAAGATGGAGTGTGTGGTTATATTCATTCGGATAAGACCATTCCGGCACACTAGATTGGTCAAAGTTAGGGTATGCCGGGTTGGAATATCCGAATAATAGTTAGGGTGTAATATGGATTAAAATTGGAATTATTCTTATATGCCATATCACACCAACACAAACACAACAAACAAATAAACAAACAAAAAAGAAAATTCTAATCTAAGTTAGGGTAGACCTATGACCTAGACGACTCCTAACTGTTGGCCCAAGGTTACAATCAACCCATGTTTAGTGTATTTTGATGATTACAAAACATATTAGTTATTTGTACTAATATCAACTGTTGTTTAAGTATGTTTCAGGTTCATATCTTAAAGAGTTGATTACTTCCCTAAAGGAAGGTGTATTGGATTCAAGACAAGTCAAATTAGGCTCAAAGTGCAATATTGAAGATCAAGTGAAGATTGCCCATGTTGAAGTCTTGAAGACCTAGAAGTTTGTAAGTGTAGTTTTGTTAAAGATAGAATATGTGAAATTTTGGCTCTAGGATTTGCACACACACTTGTTTTGAATGTTTCTATGTTTTTGAAAATGTTTATTTCTAAGTTTATGCCTTGGTTTATACATACATGTACTCAAAGCTTTATATCTTCAAAAACGTGTTTAAAACATTATATAAACAAAGTTCAGCATAACACTTAGTTCCAGAGTTTTTAAAAGATTTTTTACAAATTTTTCTAACTCAAAATCTGCCCAGAAAAGACTATTTCAGGCAGACGGTCGACCGGCGTCGACCGGCTGCTGTGTCCGGACATGCACAGGTTGTGCATGTCTGTCGGTCGACCGGACCAACAGACCGGTCGACCGAAAAGATGTTTGGCTCTCTGTATCTTTTCGGTCGACTGGGTCGGTCGACCGATAGAAGGAAACTGTGTTTCCTAATTGAGATCGGTCGACCGGCAGTCGACCGATGTCCCAACGGCTCTTTTGCCAGCAGGACCCGGTCGACCGGCAGTCGACCGGTAGGCCTGCAACAAGCCATAACGGCTCTTTCCTCTTTTAGAATTTCTGAAAAACTGTTTTTGGTTTTCCTCTTTTACAGAGTTTTTAGGAGTTGTTGGGACTCTTTTTCTGATCAAATTAGCTGAAAAATCAGAGTTTTTTAACCTATTCTCTCCCTATAAATAGTGGGAATAGGCCTTAGTTATTCACCAAGAAAAAACAAAGTTTTCATTGTTTTCAAGTGAAAGAGAAAAATAGTTTAAAGCTTTCATTTCCATTCTTTCAAATTGGTTTTTCAGTTGTTGTTTGATCTCTAATATCACTCTACAACTGAAGCTTTTCTCACCACACTTCATATGCCAAAAATTTCATATTCTTTCTATAAGTGAGTTGTAAAGAGTGAGAGTGTTTTGTAAAAGAGTGTTGTGGTCTAGTTAAAGATCACTATTTGTAATCCTTGTTCTTGGTGGGACAAGCTCCTCGGTGGAGTTTCTTTGTAAGGTGAAGCTACGGGCTTGAGGTCTTTGGAGGCCTAACTTGTACGGGATCCTAAGGGGATAGTGGAAACCCTTCACGGAGGTGAAGGCGGGGACTAGAGCAACGGGCTCGAACCTCGAAACAAATCATCCTTGTTTGCGATTGCCTTTGCGTTCTTCTTGCTTTCAATTTCTCTTGTTTCATATTGTCTTGAATTATTTGCTTGAGTAACTAACCCTCTACTTGTGGAATCTTGTGTTGCTATACTTGTTGTGTTACATTGTGAGCCTTTCATTTTCATCATCATACTTGCATTGATCAATCACACCTCAATACAACACGTTTGCATTGCGCACCTCTAACCCTTTAAGGGGAATTGGGAGGAAGGAGTTCAGAACCTCGCAAGGGTATTCGGCTCTTAGTCGTGTTTTTTGAGAGATTGTTGCATCACTCATTTCATAGTTTAAAAGAGATCATTAGATTAGCAATTACACCTATTCACCCCCCCTCTAGGTGTATTCAATTGGTATCAGAGCTTGGACTCTAGGATTTGGCTTAACAACCTTAGAGAGATCCTCATATTGCTAATCATTTCATTCATTTCCACATAGTAAACATGGGCCGATGGTATTAAGACACCCCTAAGTTTGATGGACTTAACTTTCCCATATGGAAGGTTAAAGATGACTGTTTTCTTGCAATCTC
>JAVJIF010017029.1:0-42500 GCA_038442645.1 Agave tequilana
TAACCGATTACTTCTCAAATGGGCAGAGGCACACCGTTGGCCGAAGTTAAAACCTCCAATCTGGTTAGCTTCATCAACACCATGTCATCCATCGATTTGGTGTCCCCAGGCGGATCATCCATGACAATGGTCCTCAATTCATAAGCCAAGGATTCTATCGGTTCTGCGATAAATACCGAATTCAGAATATGGCTTCAACAGCTTACAATCCTGCTGCCAACGGCTTGGCAGAGGCATTCACAACAAGACAATCATCAAGCTGCTCAAGAAGTTTGTCTCCTCGAACAAGCGAGATTGGGACGAAAAGCTCGGTGAATGCCTTTGGGCCTACCGGACTACGGTTCGGACACCGACAGGCAATACGCCTTTCTCCCTGGTATATGGGGGCGAAGCGGTCATCCATTGGAAATCCAGATGCCATCATTACGGGTAGCCTTGACTACTAAGATGACATCAGAAGACAATGATCGCCTGCGTCTTCAAGAGCTCGAAGCCCTGGACGAGAAGCGGCTGCAAGCTCAGCAACATATCGAGCTATATCAGGCTCGGATGTCAAAAGCCTTCAATAAGAAGGTCAAGCAGAGAGTCTTCCACAAAGGAGACCTAGTCTTAGCCGTCAGACGACCGATGATTATGACGCACAAGACCAAAGGCAAATTTCAGCCTAAATGGGAAGGACCGTTTGTGATAGAGACAGTCTATTCAAACGGAGCATACCGCCTACAACTGCAGATGGCGACCTCCTCATGATGCCGATCAATGGCAAATTCTTAAAGAAGTATTATCCTTAATCAAGGATCTTGCTCTCGATCAGGTTAACATTACACCTCTGATCGAGATCCGCGCGTCCGGAGTATGCACCAAAGAGAGCCTCTCTCTCTTTCTCCAAGCATGTCAAACCTGTTGATAGCTGGGGGTTTGCTTAAAATCCCAAGGGACCCGTTCCCACTTGATTCCCTCTCCAAAATCACCTACCAATTCTCATCCTAGAATGGTAGGACCACATATATTCCGCTGTTACGTTAACAATAAACCTATGACAGCAATCCCCTCGTTTCTCTCCAAGAAAATGAGACCTCCAAAATCACTTACCATTCTCATCCATAGAATGGTAGGACCACATATATTTCGCTGTTACGTTAACACTAAACCTATGACAGTGATTCCCTCGTTTCTCCCCGTGAAAACGAGACTATTCCCAACTCCATTGTTATTGAGCTTAGTGGCGTCTTAACCGGTTATGTCATTGCGACCTCTGAACCAGTAGACAAGCAAGTCTCAATCCCGAGTCCTGTTGACATTTACAAAAGACAGGTCTCGATACTCGTTGACATTTACAAAAGACGAGTATCACCTATTGATTGAAGCTGGTGGCTTCTCAACCAGTTATGTCATTGCGACCTCTGAACTGGCAGATAGCCAAGTTTCATCTATTATTGAGCTTAGTGGCGTCTTAACCGGTTATGTCATTGCGACCTCTGAACCAGTAGACAGCTAAGTCTCAATCCCGAGTCCTGTGACATTTACAAAAGACAGGTCTCGATACTCGTTGACATCTACAAAAAGACGAGTATCACCTATTGATTGAAGCTTGGTGGCTTCTCAACCAGTTATGTCATTGCGACCTCTGAACTGGCAGATAGCCAAGTTTCCCATCTATTATTGAGCTTAGTGGCGTCTTAACCGGTTATGTCATTGCGACCTCTGAACCAGTAGACAGCTAAGTCTCAATCCCGAGTCCTGTTGACATTTACAAAGACAGGTCTCGATACTCGTTGACATTTACAAAAGACGAGTATCACCTATTGGATTGAAGCTTGGTGGCTTCTCAACCAGTTATGTCATTGCGACCTCTGAACTGGCAGATAGCCAAGTTTCATCTATTATTGAGCTTAGTGGCGTCTTAACCGGTTATGTCATTGCGACCTCTGAACCAGTAGACAGCTAAGTCTCAATCCCGAGTCCTGTTGACATTTACAAAAGACAAGGTCTCGATACTCGTTGACATTTACAAAGACGAGTATCACCTATTGATTGAAGCCTGGCGTCTTAACCAGTTATGTCATTGCGACCTCTGAACTGGCAGATCGCCAAGTTTCATCTAACCATTGAGCTTAGCCGGCGTCTCAATTGGTTATGTCATTGCGACCTCTGAACCAGCAGACAGCTAAGTCTCAATCTCGATGCTTGCTGACATTTACAAAAGGCAAGTATCTCCCTTTTTAGCCCCGCAAAGGGCCTGACTTCGAGACTGGCAACATCTCATTGGTTATGTCATTGCGACCTCTGAACCAACAGACAGCCATGCCTCATTATCCAAACAACAACAGACGACAAAAGAAAAATCTTTCTATTAATTCAGAAGGATGGGATACATGGAGGAGCCTATAGGCGTACATGATAAGATCGAATCCGATCTCCAAGAGAAGCTAGCCGCGTCTCCTGTCATCTTCAGCCTGGGCCAGCGCCTGTGATCTTAGCTCCGCCGCATCGAAGTCCACCGCCTGAGCCAGACGAGCCTCGGTCTCCGCCAAAGTCGCCCTCTGTGATGACTTCCGCTCCGCCAGTTCCTCACTTCGAGCCCTGAGCTGCTTAAGCCGCGCAGACTCTTCATGACGCATCTGTGTAGCTTTGGACAAGAGGAGATTTGCTTTCGGATCATCTCTTCAGCCCTCTTGATCTTATCTTCAGCGTCAAAAGAGCACTGTTGGAAGCATCAATTGCACTCCCAACCTCTGCTTCCTCTGCCTCCAAGGACCTCAAGTCAGAGGAGATAGCCTCAACAGCCTCTTGAGCAGCGAGCTGAGCCTCGCGCTTCTGGGCGACAAGACGCGCGAGCCGTTCATCAGCCAAAGACGCTGCGTCGGAACGATGGAAATGGCGCCATTCCTCCACGTCCTTCTCAAGGTCATTTACCAGGCTCTCCAGAGCATTAGCTTGATGGTACCCCTCAAAGTCCCGGATACACTCGATGCCACGGGAGAGAACCATTTTCAGCTTCGAAAATGGCACAGGCGAGCCCTTCAAGACTAGACCGATAGTCTGCTCCAAACTATTATAGAAGCTGTCGACCAGATTACCGATAAAGTCATTCTCAGCTTCATCAATCCTTGAGACAACCTCGGAGCAATCTACCAACCTAGTCGACACCACCGCGGAAGAAGAAGCGGGAACATCGACAGCAGCAGGGCAAGCCAAAGGTGACCTCGGCGGAGTCCTCAGCGACACCGGCACGCCAGCCACCGCGGAGGTAGGACTGGCAACCACCTCCTGAGCAGCAGGCTCAACTAACCAGCGTCGGGAGGTATGGCTCACAATCACCCTCAATGCCGTATTCGCAAGACAGTCTGCACCCCACTCGTTGATATGACTGGAAGTGGGGGTACCTCCGGGACTGCCGCCTCTTCAACCTCAGGGCCCTCCGCTGATTTGGGCTGATAAAAAGGCAGGTCGCCATACAGCGCGTCTAACACAGCTGCGTCTGCCCCGGTCGAAGCGCTCATATCGCCCTTTGACCCTTCAGGAAAACCCTCCGCTTCTTTCGAAGCTGATGCATCTTGGGGACGAATGCCTGCAACAAAACCAAGGTCAAAAAGGAGACGCAACAAATAGGCGAGGACCAAGAGACCTTAGTCTTACCGAAGGCCGATGTCACCTCGTCAGCCGCATCAGAATCCAAGGGTCCCATCGGAAAGTTCTTACCAGACTCAACGCGGATAGCCGGCCCACTCGCCACCTTCCCAGGGTATAGCCCTATTATGCTACGAGGATAGCCCGCCCTCGAATAGCCGGTCTGGAATGTCAACCTCCCGACACTTACAGATTCGGCATTTAGGCTCACGCCCCACGCCATCTTCCG
Organism: Agave tequilana; assembly: GCA_038442645.1. NCBI lineage: Eukaryota > Viridiplantae > Streptophyta > Magnoliopsida > Asparagales > Asparagaceae > Agave > Agave tequilana. The sequence goes on from JAVJIF010017029.1 coordinate 3,860, forward strand.
AGCCTGAGTCACGCTCGCGAAGGAAGACAAAGCGAAATGCCGCTTAGTAGACGGGAGATAGAATCTCTCGCCGTCCAACTGGAAGATCCACTGGCCTTCACCGGCCTGTAGCTGGCGATCGGGATCAGGTGCAGCATCCCCGAACATGAAGTCAGGCTTTTTGTAAGCCTGACGGTCGATATCTTCCAACGGAGCCGTAGTCAAAATGCTCCGCATGGCCTGCGGGCCACCACTCTGAATGAGCGTATCCCGTACAAGGGGGCTCGGCTCACTGAACAAGGAAGCCTGCCCGTTAACTGCAAGCTGATGCTCCCTGCTCGACTGGTTAAGCCAAATAGACTGTTCTGAAGGCCGGAGGCGTGATGCACTGCAAAAACAAAAAGAAAATGAACTATGATTAGTTCACCAATCAAATCGACGCGAAGACACAAAAATTCGCTAAGGCATAGCCTCGCCCAGTAAGCAGGGACAGCGGGATAATAGCTTTGATAAAAAGCTTCGCTTCACAGATAAGACTGCATCTTTGCAAGAAGTGGCATAGCCCTAAGGGCTGGCGTCATCAAAAGGACGTTATGGATAACAGTCACCCTTCGTGGCCACACTGAAGGCACACGACCCATATCCTGTTCCTCAACAGGATGAAGATTGCCCAAGCAATGGCTTCCTATGGAAGCCCAAGAGAAGAACTGTTCAGTTCTTACTTCCCTGGTGCAAGCAAAATAGGGAAGTTAAGGAAACGAGTTCCCTGATAAGGACAGATCATATTCGATCGTCCTAATAGCCGAGTATCGACTCCAAAGGATGAAGACCACTCTCTAATCAGATTAGAGAGTCTCTTACCAGCGATCGGTCGCTCAATGAATGGAGGAGGGCCCTCCGCTGCAGAAGTCGCTGCTTCCTTTCCCGCTCGTCTCTTGGGCGCCATTGAAGAATTACAGGAGTTTTCGAACTCTTGAAAAAGGAAGAAAAGAAGAGTCAAGTACTCTGGAAAATTCAAAGAGAAATGATGATTTTCTCTCAGCCCGATCGGGCTTTTATAGGCCAATCAGCGCCTAAATCAAGGCCTCGAAAAAGGGCACATGCCGCCGTTCGAATTAATTCGAAACAGTGCCCGAAGCGCCTGAGGCGCTTTCCCAAAAGCGACGGTTCAATCCCACTAAGGGGTTAACTCCGCACAAGAGCAAAGTGCGGACTTCGCGCAATCCTTCAAGGACTTAACCGAAAGGTTTGAATTAGCCCTCTAAAGAGGCGCTGACGTGACAGCCTCGCAAAGATCATTCAAAGGAAGGGCTATGCCCGTGCGCAGTTTAGCCCAGCAATGGCCAAACTCTCAGTGAAGCAAGCAAAAATCGAATGATCAGACAAAGAACTTTCATTGATCTAAAAGCAAAGATACATTTGATATTACATCAAAGTTGTGTTTCATACAACACACCAAGTTGCCTAGCAAGGCCATTCGCATAAAAGGCATACAAGCGGTTTTATCTGCTTCCAGACCAGATCAACTGGACACGAAAGGCCTTCCTCCTGCACAAGGCTGTAACCAGTTCTGCCACCGGGACACGGTCATTTTTCTCCACAAAATGGCGGGTCTTATCAGGCTATTTTTTTTGAAGCCTGGCAATAAAAGCTTATCGCCGCCAACACGTCAGATCACCTATAATGGGAACTAGTTTTGATGCTAGTGATCTGACGGGTGTGAGGCCCACTCCCCTGAAGTGGATCGTCCCCGACGAAGGCCACCAAAGTTGAAAGTCGGCAACCAGCCTCACCTCAGATCGAATCATCTCGGATAAGAGGCTGCCAACAGCCTCTGGGACGCGCACCCGCTGCCCCGAATTGTTCCTCCTGCTTAAAAGTAAAGCTTCAACCGGGGAAGCATAAGGCAATTTTATGGCTTCTTCCATCAAGTCACCAGACTGGCAAGCATAGCTCGCTGCAAGGCAAATTGAAGCAAGTTAGCAGTTAAGCACGAAAGAGCTGCAAAAACATTAAGTCAGATTCTTCAGCGGCAAAGCAATCCGACTTCAGCAGAGGACAAGTTTCGCCTGCACGGCAACCAGGGGCTGGCTCAGCAAACGCCAAGTCCTAGCCTCGCCTATACGGCAAAGTCAGACTGATCTTGTGAAGAACAGTCTCAACCTCACCAATATGGCAAGACTGGCTCAACTATTGAAGAAGCCAAGTCCCAAGTCCTGCCTGTGCAGCGGACTTAACAAGCAACGATCTTTCACTGATCAAGCCAAGATGATAGCTTCACAGAAAACTATGATGAGATCCTTCTCTGCAGCAGCCAATTGCAAGATGAAGAATAAGGGAAGCTAATCCCTGAAGCGAGCTGCCAAAGCTAAATCAAGGGAGATGAGTTCCCTAAAAGCAGTGAAGTCTTTGAATGATCGAGACTTACTGGTCCTTGGCCGGTTAGACAAACCAGAGTGGGTTTTCCTACTAATTCAGAGATCTGAGTATCTCTCACAACCAAGAGAAGAGAAGAAAGGCAAGGCACTTCTCTTCAGAGGACCTCAAGTGTCCTATTTATAGGCCCCATGGCCTGAGTGCGATCACCTCAAGCGTGGAAGCACGAGCGCATTCAAGGCATTTACTGCGCCTTGATAACAGGAACGGTTTCCATTGGAACCGTACAAGGGAAGAGAACGTCTCCCTCATAAAAGGCACTTATTGCGCCTAGAAGAAAGGGAATATCCTCCTTGGAAACGTGCAAATCGGAGAATATCTCCCTCGATCAGCATGAAGAAAGGAGTAATCCTCCTCGTAACTGGCCCACGGCAGTTGGCCTCGGGAAAGCGACAGATGTTCCAGAGCGAACTTACCTAGCCGCGAAGCTACCCAGACGCGAGTCTACATGATTCCTCGGCGAATCTACATCCCAAAGCAGGATTGAAGGCGAAGCTGAACTCAACCATCATGGCGATGTTTCATACTCCACACCACCATCACAGCAGTTCAAAGTGTTTCGAAGTCTGGGCTATTGCAGACTTTCGAAAACTTTGAAGGGGGTCTTGTTGACACTTAAAAAAGACAAGATTCTCATTGGTCCGAACGATGTCTAAACTTGTTGACATTTACAAAAGACAAGGGACAGACGAGCTGAAGACCAGTTTTTCACCCAACTCCAAGGGACAAGGAAGCGGTTTGGACTCCACTGATCCAGCAAGCAGAACAGTGAACCCGGATTGTTTCTAACAGACCTCAGCAGGTCTAAAATGCTAGCATTTAGCATTACATAGCCCAAGGAGATAGCCTCGCTTGAGAGGCTAACATCATCCAGAGCACCGCCAGGAAGCTAACTGATAGCTTCGCCGAAAACCCTCTTTTCGGACTTCGCCGAAGACCCTCTTTTCGGACTTCGCCAGGAATTGCCTCTAGCTCCGCTATGAGCCTCAAAGCGGGCAGCTCCGCCATCAGCCTGCTATGGTCAACCTTTGACCAATCAAATCTCCTGATGAGATCGGATTCAATCTAATCAAATCCAATCAGGATTCAAATATGGCAGGTGATTGCCACAATCTCTTGACTCTCTTGAAACGAGTAAGTGGATCAAGGAGAATCAATCAACGATATGGAAAGGATCATAACATATCGGAAAGATCAACCGATTTGCCATTTTCTAGCTCCGCGGAAGCTATTATAGCCTCGCAGCAAGGCTACTTTCCAGATTCAAATAGATTCGGTTCAATCTGTTTCTATATCTTCAAAGGGACGATTATACCCTTACTTTCCCTATAAATAGCCCGTCAGGGGCACAAGGGAGAGGCATCGATTACAGAGGAAGGAGCCATCAATTGCCTTCTGATCGCAAGAATCGATCAATTAGCTTCTTCGACTGAGGCTTCTTCATAACGCACCGTGCGTTCTCGAATTCAGAGACCTTTTAGAGAATGCTTTCTCTATCCAGGGTGTTGATACCCTAACATCGTCCTTCTTCCCAAGGAATCTCCGGAACCAGGCGAGAAGGAATTCCTTATTGAAGGCGATTTTGAGAAGCAGCAAGAGGGTTCTAACCAATCCTCTATTCTCTGATTCCCGGAACCAGGCGAGAAGGGAATCCCATCGCTCGCATCGTCAAAGGGACAAAGTGGTCGCGCGCTGACCAGACTCCTATCGGCACACTTCTCCAGAATCTCTGAGGGGATCTACTTGTAATCTTTTTAAGAATACTTGTAATTTAGCTCCTCAAACTTTTTTTTGTAAGTTTTTTCCCCTTTGCAAACATAATGGAAAACAGTATATACGTTGCAGTAACGTCTCCGTACCCGCAGAATCGGGGCGTTACAGGTTGGTATCAGAGCTTAGGCTCTCACCTCCTCAGTACGTCCAGATGGCAAATTAATGGTAAAGAAATTTGCAACTGGAATGCATGAGTCCTGATTATACAATCCAACTACAAGTACAGAGTTATCTATTTTCTTGATCATCTCTCCTTTGATCCCTAATCCTTCCTATCTTACCCGGTTTGGTTTTTTCGAAGCCTTTATACCAACTTAAGATATGGATATACCAGAGGGGTAGTGGCTGGTTCTGAATGAAGCTATTACGTGATCTCTTCGGTCAACTCTGTGAAGCTTGGGTATTCTCAAGATTGATCCCGATCGGGTGATCTTTCAGAAGTCAGTAGTCGGGATTCTCTACGGGTATTCTATATTCTCGGTTATATCTTTCAGAGTGATCAATGCCTGGTATTCGGAATTCTCAATTATCGGTCTTCTTTATTATGCTCAAGACTATCAGGGTTTTCATTATCTTCAGTATTCTGGCTCTTCGTGGAGCAACATTAAGTATGCAGTACAGCGGGAATTCTATTGCAAAGCTGTGTTATCAGTCAGTATTATTTGGCATCATTCAGAGATTTATACAGCCGGAAGTGCAGAGGACGTCTATATTCTGATTATTGTTCAGTCGACTTGAGAGCCCTACCTATAGTGCTTCATATCTTAATTGGTATAAATTCCGCCCTTGTCCCTTTGTGTTCAATTTACCCTTATCGAAATTGCGAGGACGCAATTTTTTGTAAGGTGGATGGATTGTAACACCCCGCTCCCAGAATACGTACTTAGTTGCGTATTCAGATTTTTCGATCATATTTTTTGATTTACTTCCTGTATTTATTTTGTATTATAAATTCTTTATATGATAGTTTTGTCTTGGATTTGGATTCGTGGACTCGGAGTCAGCCCTAGTCTGAACCGAGGGCCCGATCCTAGGGTATTACTCGATTTGGTCATTCTGGCATTCCGATTTAACCGATTTCAGTTTTGAACATCGTTTTCCAATATTTTAGATTTTCTATGATTTTCTGGAATTTTTTCTGAATTAAATTGGAAATCTTCAAAACCGGTGTCGACCAGTGCCGCTGACCGATTCCCGGATTTTTAACTTACAAACGGATTAGAATTTCAAGGAGTGTCTTTTTACACTATTTCTTAAAATCACATTTCCTATCTAAATACTTTTTCTGAGGATTTTATGAATTTATGAAAATTCCACCGGATTCGGTATCGGCCAGTATCGCTGGTTGATTACAGGATTTTTAGTTTACAATTGGAATTGAGTTTCTGAATTCCGCTTTCGCATTGTATCTTAGAATCGTATTTTCTTCCTTACTACATTTTTTGGGATTTTTTCGGAATTTATCAAAATCCTGCCGACCCGGTGTAGACCGGTATCGGCGGTTGACTTCCGGATTTTTAATTTGAAAACGGGATCTTATTTCTGAAAACCGATTTCATATTATTCCTCAGGATGACGTTTTCTACCTCCGGGATTTTGGGGATTTTTCTGGAACAGTCGATATTTCGCGACCATATTATAATATTATTATTTTTGTCGAATGTTTTAATTTCTTTCTTTCTTTTCTCTTCCTTTCTCCCACCGACTTCAGCCCACACCCCTCCACGTGGGCCACCTCACCTCCCCCCTTCCCATCAATCCTTTCTCCTTTTCTTTTTTTTCTCTTTTCTTTTCTTTTTCTTTTTCCTTATTTCTCTTTCTTCCTTCTCTTTATCTTTTTCCCTTCTTTCTTTTCTTTTCATTTTTCTTTTCTTTCTTCTCCTTCCCCTGGCGCCAACGACCACCGCACCTTCTTCTTCTTCCCCCAAATTCTCCCTCTCTCTCCCTTCAACCTCCCATCTCTCTCTAGATCCTCTCTCTCCATCTCCTCCTCTTCCATCTCCACCCTCCAATTTCCCCCATCTCATTCTCTCTCTTCCTCCCGCGAAATCCGGCCACCACCACCATCACCGGACTCCGACCTCCACGCCGGCGAGCCCTCCACTCGGCGAACTCTCCTTCTTCTCCTCTTTTCTTTTTCTTCTTCTTTCTTTTTCTTTCCTTTTTCCTTTTCTTTTTTCTTTCTTTTCTTTCTTTTCTTTTTCTTTCTTTCCCCTCACCTTCTCCCCCTCCTTGGGGTGGCCGAGCGCCACCCCCTTCTCCGGCGGCGCCCGGCGCCGCCCTGGGCGCCGCTGTGGGTACCTGGCCGCGGCCGAATCCCGGCCAGGCCAGGCCACGGCCTGGCAGAGCCAGGCCGTGGCTCTGTTGGAGGGAGGGGCTGTTGCCCCCTCCCTAATTCCCTTGTGGGGTGGCCGGTGGCCACCCCAGCTCTGCTGCACGCCGGCGCATCGCCGGCGGCCGGCGGCTGTGCCGGCCAGGGGGCGGGAAGCCCCCTGTGCGTGGGCTGAGAGGGGGGCAAGCCCCCCTCTCTTTCTCTCTGCTGAAGGGGGGAGCACCCCCCTTCTCTGTTTCTCTCTCCTGGATCTCAAACTCTCTCTCTCTCTCATCTCTCTCTCTCTCTGATTAATCTCTCCCTTTCCCTTTCTCTCCCTAGATCTCCCTTCTCTGTAAATTGCTGACGCGGAGCCCATCCCCGCGTCTAGACAATCCCTTGACGCGAATCTTCGCATTTTTGTATTGGTGAGACGCGGAGCTAATGCCCGCGTCCATGATCTCCTCGTGCTAACGCGACGCGGAACCCACGTCCGCGTCCGCGTTCTCCTCGCACGCAGATCTCGCGTTTGTGACATCTCCGCAGCGCGTCTCCCGCGTCTGCTCACTTTTCCGCGTCTGCTCACTTTCCCGCGTCTGCTATCTCCCGCGTCTGCGACCCCCCGCGTTTCATAAGCCCGCGTCTCCCTGTGTCTCTTTCTCTCTCTAGGTTTCTCCCCCTTTCTCTCTCTAACTCTTTCTCTCTCCTCTTCACTCTCTCTCTCTCTTCATAATTATATATTATTTTATGGCGCGTGCGCGAGTTCCATGGATTCCAGACTTTTCGGCTTTCCGGTGATTTAGGCGAGTGTTCTCGTCTCGCCTCCATTTGGGTTTCCCCGCTTCATCGGGTCGACATGTATTTTATTCCATGTTTTCATGTATTTTGTATTGGGCTGTAGTTTCATTCTTGTACATATACTATGCCTGTGATGTATTCTACTGCTTCATACCATGCGTGGCCGATCCTTAGCCTCCGGTCACTCACTATCTCGAAAGAGACGTGATTGGGACCGTCAGGTTTCTCTGGACCCTTCAGCCTCCGGTCACTCACTATCTCGAAAGAGACGTGATTGGGACCGTCAGGTTTCTCTGAACCCTTCAGCCTCCGGTCACTCACTATCTCGAAAGAGACGTGATTGGGACCGTCAGGTTTCTCAGCTCTGTCTGGTGAGCATGCTTAGCGCTCAGTACTTTATTCACTAAATTCGTTTAGGCGAGTTGCTGCCGGATTCTCCACTCGTATCTTAATCCGAGTGTCCCGGTAACCTCGCAGAGCGCATTAGTGTCTAAACTCTGTTCGCTGCCTGTGCCTCCAGCTTGTTCAGCTCCGCCTGGTTATCATGATCAGCGTTCAGCGCTTTACCACTAGATTCGTCTAGGCGAGTTGCTGCCGGATTTACCGCTCGCACTTCAGTCGAGTCGTCCCGGTAACCTCGCCAGACACTCCAGTGTTAAATACTGTTTGCTGTCTGTACTTCCAGCTTACTCAGCTCCGCTTGGTTGTGCTCAGCTACTGCTTTAATACATGCCTTACTTCATACCTGTCATCTTCATATTTAACACATGTATATCACCTGGCAACTGATTTGTTATCACCTAACATCGGACATGCTACCACTTGGCAAGACCTCTTGTTATGATATGACTTGCCACCGGACTAATATCAATCTCTTGACATGACTGGTTACTTGCCAAATATCATCCTCCTATCATGCTATCTCTTGACACCCAGCATGATATACTTGACTCTCATGATTATCACGATAACGGGAATGATGACCTGACATCTTGATACTACAACCGTACTCCTGAAATACTTGTATTCCTGATAATCCTGACTGCTCTTTGCTCATTCCCGAAATCTGATAATCATCTAATAAACCGTAAAATGAGACAACTTGCATCGGGTCGGGGAAACTTGCGGCTATCATATGTGTTCGTGTTTACAGTGGTATTAGGCATGTTGTGCAACTAAAACTTCCGGTCTGACCTGTGGGCCTCCAGGCGACCGAGGGGAGTGTTGGCTCCCTCCTTCCTGGTACCATCATGATAAGGGCATACATAAGTCCCTCCTGTTAGCCTTGCGGCTGGTTCCGTCCACCAAGCAACGGAACAATCCTGGGCCGTGGTCCCGGGTATGTACGGGACCCACTGTAAACATAGTTCGTTGATACCCCGCTGGTTTCCAATAACAACTTTGCTTTACTCGGATATGGATCTATGTGTGCTGGGACGCTAGTTCACATAGCTAGATATCAGGGTAAGACGAGTAATAATAAAGTGTCAAGATAATAACCTGCTCTTTAAGTTGTAGTAGAAGTATGTGGAATGGGACGCATACTGAAGCCTGCAGCTTAAACGGCTATGAATCCGTGATATGCCTTACCATATTTGCTTGTCCTGGATTTTACTTCGGATTTTTGGCTTTATGAGTATTATAGTATTAACTGCTCATGCTCTGCTTTATCCCTTGTATCCACCTCCTCCTGTTTATTTTCTTATCATGCCCTGAGTACAGTCGGGTTGTATGTGCTTGGATTATGGTGACATGAGATAAAGGTATATAGATGAGGGTTTCCTTGTTTGGATTATTCCTTCGACGTACTAGTCTTATGAAGCCGTGATCTGAAACAATACAATCAGATTTGCTTGTCCTCGGCTTTATTTGGTTTTATCGCTTTACATATACTTACCCTTGCTCGCCACTTGGCTTTTGTATCACTACTCGTCTGGGGAATTTCATCTGACTCCCCTGGATCCTCATGTCCAGGTCATGGAGCTTGGAGCGTGTGGATTCTCCCGGTTGCTAATCAGAGTGGCGCAGCGGTAGCGTGGATCTCCAGCAGATCATCCAGAGCTCTATCCTTCCAGGCCCCCTGTGTGCCTCTCGAGTTTTCCTTTTACAAACTCGTGAGTGCCTTTTGTACTGTTCATACTTGTACATCTCCTTGTATTCTCGCATTTGCGCCTATCGGTGATGTAATATTCATGTAATATTGGATCACCTCTGGTGATAACTTTGTAATTTTACTCATGTGTTGGAATGTATAATGCACCACTTGCTTCCGTACTCTGATTCTTGCCTGTACTGATGCTTAGCGTATATACGTAAGGGTATTTCTAACTTGCGTATATACGTTGCAGTAACGTCTCCGTACCCGCAGAATCGGGGCGTTACAGAACTCAACCTTAAGTGGATGGTATACCATGCGCCCCATACTATTTTTATTCTTTTTCTTTAATGCCAATATTGATGGAACCTTTTCAACTCGATAATTTAATTCCTTGATCTCCTTGAAAAGTATAAATTTATATTAGATGGACTTGTTGGTCCACTTTTCGACATCATGTATTAGTACAATAACCAACAACATTCCGATATTCAACCCCCTTATGACCGGATTTAGAATCATCTATCAAGAGCCTAAAATTTTGATCTTACCTGTATGGCATATAATCTCTAACAAATATCTTATGCACCAAAGATGAAAGAAGAATAGACTCAAGTGTCAACACAGTCCATTATATTATCACTCGTATGAATAAATTGCACAATTATAGGGCTAGGTTGTCAAAGGACGGGCGAGGGCAGTGATGTTAACCATCACTCTTAAATCTTAAAATGATGATATGACATAACTCACAGACATGAATATATTTGAATAGTTAGTTGCTTCATTATTTGATTTTCACATATGTACATTTGTATATTATGAGAAAGATCTGAAGAAGAGAACCAAAGATACGAACCTCATTATAACTAATAAAACCATTAATCTGTGTTCCTATTAGGAAGTCTGCCTCATGATTCTTTTTTTTTTTTTGTTGCTAATGGTTAATACCTGCTAGCCTCTCAATAGTTGCACATAAATTCCTTGACATCATATGCATTATCATCTATCCACCGCATTGTGTTTGGATTTGTTTTTTTTTTAAAATAAAAAAATATACCTTCTGATTGCTCTTATTGGCTCTTTTGCCACCTCGATTTTTGGGTGATCCCTTACTTGTGTCTATGGTCAACTGCTCTATTACTGATAAAATCTTAAGTCATACAGTTTTGATGTAAGAACAACAACTTTGGTTAAGTGGTGATTGGAAACCGTGAGTAGGGGACTTGTGAACCTTAATCAAGAGGAGATTAATAACACGAATTAGTAGTTAGATTAACTACACAGATCCGACAGGTAATGGCATTCATGAAATCGATAACTGTAACCTAGCGGGCACTTGAGATATACACACACACAAATATAATTATGATAATGTATAAGATATTCTTCTGATAATTTATCATTCGTGATAATATAACCATTGAGATGAATGAAATAATGGCGAATAAGTCATCGAAATGTATTGTGAACAACTGAGACCATAAGAATCCTTGAAAACTAAATTCTTTATCCTAAACGAGTAGAGTCCGACGTGAAATTGTATGATTTATTAGTAACTTGTAATTTGGACTTAAATTAGTAAACAACCTACACTCTGATTTTAAGTAATAATTCTGGTGAAAGGAAATGAAGGATGTTGCTTAAGTGTGACTTATTGCACTATCCATAATCAATAGTCTTTCTACAATTAAGAACATGGGTTGGTAGTTCAGTGGAATCCACTAACCAAATACTGAATGTATAAAATGAGAATTTCATCTAATTACAAGACTTATTGTATGAGTTACCAATACAGGTGTTGGAGGTATAAGTAATTTATTGGGTAAATCATTGAGTGGTTGTTATTATACGAGTTTCATGACTGTCGCATATAGGTGTGGCTAAAGTAAGATAAATTAATATATATATATATATATATATATATATATATATATATATATATATATATATATATATATATATATATATATATATATATATATATATATATATATATATATATGTATATAAATTAATGTGTGTGAATGTGTAATCAGTCAGTTAAAATATCGCGAGTGGGTGACAACCCACATGTGTAGACTATTATTAATTATACTCAATTAGAGATATAAAAAAAAAAAGGGGAACTCATCCGATGCAAATGAAGTGAATGGATCACTACATTGTTAACTTATAAACTATATATACATACCCACATATATAGTGAATCATGCGTTTTCTTCAGAATGAAATTGAAGAATTGTGAATTAAACTGTGTTGATTGGTTGTTACCTTGTATTGTGATGAACGGATTATTATCTGTCTGTTTATATATTTACATACATGTCTGTTACATCATGCATATTGGAGGAAGGGGCCGGGCAGGAGCCGATAGGAGGGGGAAGACGGTGTGATTGTTATATTATATATACAACGGAGGAAGGGGCCGGGCGGGAGCCGGTAGGAGGGGGAAGACGGAGTGATTATTATATTATATATACAAAATGGAGGAAGGGACCGAGCAGGAGCCGGTAGGTGGGGGAAGACGGTGTGATTATTATACTTATACATATATAATGGAGGAAGGGGCCGAGCGAGAGCCGGTAGGAGGGAGAAGACGGAGAATTTTCACACTTAACGTGTGAATTTTATATGCATATGAATAATGTATTATGAGTACCTCATTAAATATGATATGTGAATATTGTGAAGTGTGATATGACTATATGATATACAAGTTTTTGTGACACGTGTGCTATCTGGAGGCATAAACTATGTTTATGACTTAGTTATTATGATTGGTATATCACTATGTGTGGAATACAAGATACGTGTGTAATATTTGTTGCATATACATAAGGTGAATTTAGTAATAAGTTATATAACTAAAAAAAAAAAATTGTTCTATACAACTCACAAATCCTACCACATGTAGAATGAGAACTCAAGAAAGTGTTTAGAAATCTATGATCAAAAGAATCAGACCATTCTCGAAGATCATGGAGATAATTGTTTTGATTGTTATATTATGAGATGTCGATTTTCTGCCTCTCTTGTTCATTCAGATTTTTCCTATTGCTTGAAAAATCATGCTCATTATCGATTATGTTCACTATTCCTTGATTTCTTTCTAACTCTGCTCATTGAGCTGTCGAGCTCACTCCCTCCCAGTTTCATGTTTTCAGGTTGCGACGAGATGGAGGCCCAGCTTAGGCTTTGGTCGTTTTGAGAAGAAGTTCATTACTAGTAAAATTATTACAGATATAGTAATGTGTTATTACTTTGGAAGATTTTGTTGTACATACCCATAGCTTTAGTTGATATGTGCTAGTAGCATGTATTATTCTGATTAGATATATTGATGTAATGATGAGGTAACTTGTAATGATTATGATTAAGTTGTAGTTATAGAAATTCTGAGTTATGTTGTGAATGCTGAGAGGGGTACTCATATTATAGTGAATATTAGTAGCGAAATCTATCTGCTCTATGGACTTAATAAGTAGGCGATGTCAAGTTGAAATCTTATTATGACTGTGAGGTTGAACTTTGAGTTGATTTATGTATTTGGATTGAGATGAGTCGTGTAGGCTGATATGGGGTGTATTATGTATTTGGAGTAAGTGACTAAATACAAAGGAGAGGCTGTCGAAATTTTTAAGAAATTATAGACGATTATGATAATCTTTTGATTATTAAAGATGTTTAAGTTAATTAAGGTTATTATTATTCTGGGACCGTTACAGTTGTATCAGAGCACAGGATTTAGAATAAGGTTTGAATTTAGAATAGTTGTCGTAGGAAGAGGATAGATTGCTATGATTGATTTCTAAGATTGATATGTATGCATGTGTTTGTATGTATGTGAATGTGTTATTTGATTTGGCTGGTTTCAGGAAGGTAGGAGTTCTTACGTGTATAATTAATCTTGAAACGCGAGATATTTGGTCACTGTCTTATATTCAAATTATGGTACCCACATGCCATAATTCGGATGTGTTCTACTGAGGGTGTGGGCCCTCAGTATGAACTGTCAGTGGTATGGGACACTGGAGTAAGTGAATGATTAAAATATCAAGCAAGTCAAGATTAACTTGGATCGTAAGAACATAGTATAGAAGTGATTAAGAGATAATGAATCTTTGAGGTGAATAATCAAGAAATATGTTGCATCAAAGAAAGATTTTGTGATAAGGAGAAGATTTTATACTTACTTATTTCAGGTACTAAGTTTCGAGGACGAAACTTTTGTAAGAGGGGTAGAACTGTAACGCCCCAGATTCTAAATCTTGATTTAGTACTTGTTAAAGAGAATAAAGTGATTATCTGAGGCAAGAACCAAATTAAGTCGGTGTAATAAATGGATGTTTAGTCATCCTGTGGAAAATTTTGGGAATGGGAGGCATGGGTATTTGATATATGCACATATATACATATACATGTATATGAGGTATATGTAAATCTTTGTGAACATGATCATCCTTGTATTAACTTATGTATAAATGTAATTTCATACAAATTATGTATTTAAATATATGAATTTAATTTGTGAATGAGTATATTGTGTTAAAAATAAATAAATAAATAAATAAAATCAAATACATCAAATACCATAATAGTATATTTCTTGTGGTTAGTGGGAGAGGGTAGGTGTGCATGAGGGGGGGTGATGGATGGTTAAGATTTAGTTGAATCTTGTGTGTACATGTGGCATGATGAGAGAAAGAGAGAAAAGTTGTAAAATGATAATATATATATATATTTATTTATATAGGGTGTTTGTGCAAAATATATAATTATTAACCCTCCTCCTTTCTCATTGCATCTCACTTCCCCGTTCTCAGATCCGAAGAAGAACCCAAAATTCTCCAAAGATTGAAATAAAGCCCTCATCTCATTTCTCTACAAAATTTCCCCCTCTCCAACTCTTAATCTCTCTCAAAAGCTTTCTCTTTCTCTCAATTTCTCTTTTTCCCTCTCTATTCTTCCCTCTCTATCCTTGGACTTGGGCACCTTGGATTTGGGCGGTGGCAGCATGGCAGCGCGCACGCAGGTTGCGCGCGTGGCTGTGGTGCGCGAGCACGGCCGACAGCAGGCAGGCGAGGAGGCAGGTGTGATTCAGTTCTGCGTGAGCAAGGATGTGAGTAGGGATTCCACTTCAAATTGTTGTTTTGATCCAAAAATTAGTTCTAACCTATATGTTTCTGAATCTAGAATATAAATAACAATTGATCATAATACTTTGATCAGCCCTTCTATAGAGATTTCCTGACTTTGTATCTTGCCCTATTGTTGAAACCCACTTTTTATTTGAAAGGGATTTGGCTACTTATTATTACACCAATTATGCATGCTATTTAATCTCTTATTACTAGATACATCTTATAGCAAGCCTAATTCATTACTTGGTACAGGATACCAGAGGTAGTATGAGGCATGTTGTTTCTTGACAACTATATGCACATTAACAATTGGGTTTTTCAATTACAAATGACTTTTGCTTTTGTACCAGAGGTTTGAGAGTATTGCATGCAGACCTATTTTGTCTATATTCCACCTGAAAAATATGTTCATGATAAACTCATTTATTTAGTATTTTCAAGGAACATTCTATTGTATCTCAATATATATATAATATATATATATATATATATATATATATATATATATATATATATATATATATATATATATATATATATGAAATTAGTAAATAAATGATGATGTTATTTTGTAAATATTGAAAAGGTGCCATAGTTATGCCCATGCTTAGTAACGGCTAAGTAAAATTCCGGTTTATTTTGTGTACTTGAGTAGGCTCTATTTTATTGCCGATCCAGTAATCGTCCCAACTATTAACATATATGGACGTAAGCGAAGAAACTAAGTGATGATAGGTTCTTTCCAATCCATGATGGTATATCCCCTTTTTATTTTATTACTAGCAAGATCAAGAACTATCATGTGCCAGAGACTAGTTGCAGACTCATAGATTGGTAGTCCTT
This sequence comes from Agave tequilana, assembly GCA_038442645.1. Classification (NCBI taxonomy): domain Eukaryota; kingdom Viridiplantae; phylum Streptophyta; class Magnoliopsida; order Asparagales; family Asparagaceae; genus Agave; species Agave tequilana. The sequence continues at coordinate 19,239 of JAVJIF010017029.1, forward strand.
GATATTTACAATTAGTTTGTTCTTTGTTCGAAGGTCGAGTGTTTGGGTTCGGTGTATGCATTTTGATTCGATCAAGTTGATTGAGTAGGAGATCGGGAAGAATCTATTCCCACCTTATTATAAGAGACGAGTACGAATGATTAGAAAATCTTAGCCTGTTATCTAGAAAACTAGCATAGTCAGAATAACTTCATAGAGATTGCCACTTTCATGTATCAAACACAGATATTACTGAAATTAACAGGCACTATTATAGCAAATTTGGAAGAGAAAGAGACAAGCTGAAATTTCAATGTAAGTCTAATAGCTAATCATTCTGCTAAGATCTGGGAGTTATCCACCTGGGCCTTGAATTGCAAGAGTGAGTTGTCTTCTCATGCCTCCCTTTTTACCTGAGAGAACTTGGTTACCCTGTCATCAAAGAAACAATGTCAGAGATGACTTGGAACTCAACCTTAAGTGGACGGTATACCATGCGCCCCATACTATTTTTATTCTTTTTCTTTAATGCCAATATTGATGGAAACTTTTCAACTCGATAATTTAATTCCTTGATCTCCTTGAAAAGTATAAATTTATATTAGATGGACTTGTTGGTCCACTTTTCGACATCATGAATTAGTACAATAACCAACACATTCCGATATTCAACCCCCTTATGACCGGATTTAGAATCATCTATCAAGAGCCTAAAATTTTGATCTTACCTGTATGGCATATAATCTCTAACAAATATCTTATGCACCAAAGATGAAAGAAGAATAGACTCAAGTGTCAACACAGTCCTTATATTATCACTCGTATGAATAAATTGCACAATTATAGGGCTAGGTTGTCAAAGGACGGGCGAGGCAGTGATGTTAACCATCACTCTTAAATCTTAAAATGATGATATGACATAACTCACAGACATGAATATATTTGAATAGTTAGTTGCTTCATTATTTGATTTTCACATATGTACATTTGTATATTATGAGAAAGATCTGAAGAAGAGAACCAAAGATACGAACCTCATTATAAACTAATAAACCATTAATTTGTGTTCCTATTAGGAAGTCTGCCTCATGATTCTTTTTTTTTTTTTTTGTTGCTAATGGTTAATACCTGCTAGCCTCTCAATAGTTGCACATAAATTCCTTGACATCATATGCATTATCATCTATCCACCGCATTGTGTTTGGATTTGTTTTTTTTTTAAATAAAAAAAATATACCTTCTGATTGTTCTTATTGGCTCTTTTGCCATCTCGATTTTTGGGGTGATCACTTACTTGTGTCTATGGTCAACTGCTCTATTACTGATAAAATCTTAAGTCATACAGTTTTGATGTAAGAAGAACAACTTTGGTTAAGTGGTGATTGGAAACCGTGAGTAGGGGACTTGTGAACCTTAATCAAGAGGAGATTAATAACACGAATTAGTAGTTAGATTAACTACACAGATCCGACAGGTAATGGCATTCATGAAATCGATAACTGTAACCTAGCGTGCACTTGAGATATACACACACACAAATAAATTATGAATAATGTATAAGATATTCTTCTAATAATTTATCATTCGTGATAATATAACCATTGAGATGAATGAAAATAATGGCGAATAAGTCATCGAAATGTATGTGAACAACTGAGACCATAAGAATCCTCGAAAACTAATTCTTTATCCTAAACGAGTAGAGTCCGACGTGAAATTGTATGATTTATTAGTAACTTGTAATTTGGACTTAAATTAGTAAACAACCTACACTCTGATTTTAAGTAATAATTCTGGTGAAAGGAAATGAAGGATGTTGCTTAAGTGTGACTTATTGCACTATCCATAATCAATAGTCTTGCTATAATTAAGAACATGGGTTGGTAGTCCAGTGGAATCCACTAACCAAATACTGAATGTATAAAATGAGAATTTCATCTAATTACAAGACTTATTGTATGAGTTTACCAATACAGGTGTAACGCCCCGATCCCGCGGATACGGAGACGTCACTGCAACGTATATACGTAGGTCAGAACTACCCTCCCGTATATACGCTAAGCATCAGTACAGACAAGAATCAGAGTACGGAAGCAAATGGTGCATTATACATTCCAACACATATATACAATTACAGAATTATCACCAGAGTGATTACAATATTACATGAATATCATATCACTAATATGCGCAAATGCGGGAATACAAGCAGATGTACAAGAGTAAAACAGCATAAAGGTACTCACGAGTTTAAAAAGAGAAACTCGAGAGACTCACAGGGGGCCTGGAAGGATGGAACTCTGAAAGGCCTGCTGGGGATCCACGCTACCGCTGCGCTACTCTGAACACACGCTCCTAGCTCCAAGACCTGGACGTGAGAATCCAGGGGAGTCAAATGATACTCCCCAGGCGAATGTAGAAGCAAAACCAAGTGGTGAAGCAGGGTAAGCACAATAATGCATTATCAAGAAGGAAATACTCAGGAGGCAGATAGGATAGAGCAGTAAGAATAGACATGACATGAGAATCATAAAACAGGAATTCCGAATAAAACCAATCCGAGCTACCAGGTAGTTATGACATAATACTCATAAAACAGGAAATCCGATATAAAGTCCGGGAAAAGCAAATACGGTAAGGCACATCACGGATTCATAGCTATTTAAGATGCAGGCTTTGGTATGCGTCCCATTCCACATACCTCTACTTACAACTTAAAGAGCCGATTATTATGACACTTTATTATTACTCGTCTTACCCATATATCTAGGTATGTGTCTCGGTGTACGGCCAACTCACATACATCCATATATAAGCAAGTCGAGGTTGTTATTGGAAATCAGCGGTTGTATCGACGAACTATGTTTACAGTGGGTCCCGTACATACCCGGGACCACGGCCACAGGATTGTTCCGTTGCATGGAAACGGAAGCCAGCCGCAAGGCTCAACAGGAGGGACTTATGTATGCCCTATAGATCAGGAATAAGGGAGCCAGCTCTCCCCTCGGTCCCCTGGAGTACCACAGGTCAGACCGGATATAAAGTGCACAACCTAATGCCACTGTAAACACGAACACATATCGATATCCGCATGTTTCCCCCGACCCAATACAAGTTGGTCCTTTTTAGGATTTATTAGTTTAATTATCACTTTACGGAATAATCAGGAATTAGGCATGATCAGGAAATTAGGAGTACATAAGTACTATATAGTCAGGTCACTGCATGTAAAGCAGGAATACAATATACAGGTCACTGATCATGATACAGGATAATAAGTCAAGTTCCCGTAAAGATGACAATCACAAGTCAAGTTATCATGCTGGGTGTAAGGTGATAGCATGATAGGATGGTGATAATGAATAAGCAACAAAACATATAAGAGATTGATAATAGTCTGGGTAAGTCAGGTCATACCAATAGGGTCTTACCAAATAGTAGCAAGTCAGGTAGTCAGGTGGTATACACTAGATGGTCAGGTGATATACATGTGTTAAAAGGAAGCATGCAACTAACTAGTCTGAAGTAATGGTATAGCGAGTGGTAACATAAAAGCAATGACCCAAAGTCCAACGACCACGAAGGGTCGGCCACGCATGGTATAAACAATAAAAGACATAGCACATGAAATAAAATACATGAAAGCTAAAGCGAGAACATGCACATAATCAATGAAATAAGAAGTAAGAGGGTAGCGAGTGAGAACACTCGCCTGAGTCACCGAAACGCCGAAAGATCCGAAATCCACGGAAGTTGGGACGCGCCACCAAACCTGATATAAATATGTAGAGTGAAGAGGAGAGAGGAAGAGAATAGAAGACGATGTTTGTCAAGTGACAAGTCAAGGAATACCAATATGTGATATAAGTCTATAGGTTAAGGTTCATGTTCAAGGAAGAAATCAATCAGAACAGACAGCCAGAATTAGTCGACTAGGTTGGAAGAGTAGTCAACTAATAGAGGGTTAGTCGACTAGGAAGAGGGGGTAGTCGACTAATACTGTGATCCAGAGAGTTAGATTTGGTTTCAGGGAAAAGTTAGTCGACTGGGGTAAAATAGGTAGTCGACTAACAGATACTCTAAGTCGACTAATAGTGTGGTCAGGTCGACTAGAACTGAGATACAGAAAGTTGGGTTTTGATTTAGGAGTCGACTAGGGAGAAGGGTTAGTCGACTAGGGGTTCAAGTCGACTAGGGTGGAATTTGGTAGTCGACTAATGAAGTCGCACCTACAGTAATAAGGTCGCAGTTCAAATGAGTTAGTCGACTAGGGTCAAGGGTGTAGTCGACTAAGGGTCTCTAGTCGACTAGGAAAATAGGTAAGTCGACTAATACTGCGTTTCCAGAAAAGGTTAAGTTTCAGCTAAGGGTTTCTAGTCGACTAGGTTCTAGGTCAAGTCGACTAATCGGCTGGAAACAGCAACCAGAACAGATTTCTAATGGTGGTTGTGTTTGGTGACTAAATAATCATGGTTTGAAGATAAAAGTGGACATGATATGGAAACATGAATATACAAGGAAATAGACAAGTCTTGGTGAGTAAGAATACTCACAAACTAGCCGTAGAACCGTAGCTCTCTTCTCCACGATCGCAACGGGTCCAGAATCGCCCGAATCGGAGTCCGGATGCTCCCGATATCGCCCGAATACTAAAAAGCATAAAAAGGGGGTTAATTTTGTAATAACAGAAAATATCTAGGGGGCTATATGTAATTTATCAGGGGCCTAAACGTAATTAATAATTTAATAGGGGCTAAATGAAAATATACCTTAACGGGTCGGGTCCGGGTGTAAACGGGTCGGGTTTGGAACAAACCCAAACCCAAAACCCAATTGGGTTTCTTCCCCAATCAGCCCAACAGCAGCAGCAGCGTATGCTGCTGCTGCCGCCGCCTGCTCGCGCGCGCCGCCCGCGCGCGTCCACCGCCGGCCTGCGCCCGCCGGCGGCGCGCCCCCGCCGCCGGCGCCGGCGTTGCTCCGGCGCCCAAGACCGCCGGGGCAGCCGGGCCCACCCATCACAGAGAGAGGGAGAGGAAAAAGAGGTGGGGGCTGGCGCCCCCCACCTGCGCCCGCGCCTGGCCGGCACCCCGCCGCCCGCTGCGCCGCCGGCGCCGGCCGCCGCGCGCGCCCGTGCGCGGCTATCGCCCGACGCCGCTGTCCGGCGCCGCTCCGGCACCACCCCGGCGCCGCCGGGGTCCACCACGCGAGAGAGAGAGAGAGGAACGGGGCTCTGTTGGGTTCGGGTTTCAGGGGAGTAATTAGAGAGAGGGAGAGAGTTAATTAGAGAGAGAGAGAGGATTAGAGGAGAGAGAGAGAAGGAGGGATTTAAAAAGGGGAGAAGTCGGTGGGTGCTACAGTAGGGCGGTTGGGTGGACCTCGCTGGAAGAATGGAGAAGAAGAAAGAAAGAAAGAAAAGAAAAGAAAAGAAAAGAAATGGGTTTTTAAATATTAAAATAATATTATATAATTCGGCTTAAAATTCGACGTGTCCCAAACGGTGCCCAAAAATTACAGAAAATAGAGAAAATTACGCTGAGACGTAATATGAAATCGGTTTGCAGAAATTCTATCCGGTTTGCCAATTAAAAATCCCGGAGTCAACCAGCGATACGGCCGATACCGACTCCGGTGGAATTTTCATAAAATCATAAAATCCTCAGAAAAAGAATGTAGGTAGAAAATATGATTCTAAGAAATAAAGTCTAAAGGACCATCATGAAATTCCTAGCTGTGTGTGAATTAAAATTCCTGGAATCGGTTATCTACCGACTCCGGTGGAATATCCATAAATTCGTAAAATCTTTAGAAAAAGGATTTAGGTAGGAAATATTACTCTAAGAAGAATCGTCTAAAGACTCTTCGAGAAATTCCAAGTGGTTTGTGAATTAAAAATCCGGGAAGCGGTCAGCGACACTGGCCGACACCGGTTTTGAAGAAATTCATTTTAATTCCAGAAAAATCTAGAAAATCATAGAAAATATATAATAATGGAAAATGATATTTAAAACTAAAATCGGTCAATTCTAATTATCAGAATGTCTAAATCGAGCAATACTCTAGGATCGGGCCTTCGGTTCAGACTAGGGCTGACTCCGAATCCACGAATCCAAATCCAAGACAAAACAGTCATAAAAGGAATTCATAATACAGAATAAATACAGGAAACAAATCGAAAAAATACGACCGAAATCTGAATACGCAACTAAGTACGTATTCCGGGAACGGGGTATTACAATCCACCCACCTTACAAAAAATTGCGTCCTCGCAATTTCGTTAAGGGGTGAATTGAACACAAAGGGGACAAAGGCTGGAATTTATACTAATTAAGATATGAAGCACTATAGGTAGGGCTCTCAAGTCAACTGAAAAATAATCATACTCTGCATTTCCGGCTGATGATGTCGTGGCTGTGTAATAAATCTTTAGAATAATGCTGAATAACACTGATGATGTCGTGGCTGTGAAATAAATGAATACTGATGATGTCGTGGCTGTGTAATAAAGAAAACCCCGAAAATCCTGAGCATAATAAAGAAGACCGATAATTAAGAATCCGACTGGTGTCCTCTGAAAGATAGCCAGATCAAGATCGATCTGGAGAATACCAAGCTTCATCAAGTTGGCCGAAGAGATCACATAAGAGCTTCATTCTGAACCAGCCACTACCTCTCTAGTCTAGTCATATCTTAAGATAGTATAAGGTTTCATAAACCAAAACATAAAACCAAAACAGGGAAAGGATAGGAGGAATTTGGAATCCAAGGAAAGATAGTCAAGGAGGGATTTGAAATCAAAGGAAAGATAGTCAAGAAATAGATAACTCTGCACTTGTAGTTGGAATGTATAACCAAGACTCATGTATTCCAGTTGCAAATCTCTTTACCATTGATTTGCCTTCTGGACGTACTGAGGAGGTTTAGAGCCTAAGCTGACCTAAGCTCTGACGAGCCTAAGTTGACCTATGCTCTGATACCAACCTGTAACGCCCCGATCCCGCGGATACGGAGACGTCACTGCAACGTATATACGTAGGTCAGAACTACCCTCCCGTATATACGCTAAGCATCAGTACAGACAAGAATCAGAGTACGGAAGCAAATGGTGCATTATACATTCCAACACATATATACAATTACAGAATTATCACCAGAGTGATTACAATATTACATGAATATCATATCACTAATATGCGCAAATGCGGGAATACAAGCAGATGTACAAGAGTAAAACAGCATAAAGGTACTCACGAGTTTAAAAAGAGAAACTCGAGAGACTCACAGGGGGCCTGGAAGGATGGAACTCTGAAAGGCCTGCTGGGATCCACGCTACCGCTGCGCTACTCTGAACACACGCTCCTAGCTCCAAGACCTGGACGTGAGAATCCAGGGGAGTCAAATGATACTCCCCAGGCGAATGTAGAAGCAAAACCAAGTGGTGAAGCAGGGTAAGCACAATAATGCATATATCAAGAAGGAAATACTCAGGAGGCAGATAGGATAGAGCAGGTAAGAATAGACATGACATGAGAATCATAAAACAGGAATTCCGAATAAAACCAATCCGAGCTACCAGGTAGTTATGACATAATACTCATAAAACAGGAAATCCGATATAAAGTCCGGGAAAAGCAAATACGGTAAGGCACATCACGGATTCATAGCTATTTAAGATGCAGGCTTTGGTATGCGTCCCATTCCACATACCTCTACTTACAACTTAAAGAGCCGATTATTATGACACTTTATTATTACTCTCGTCTTACCCATATATCTAGGTATGTGTCTCGGTGTACGGCCAACTCACATACATCCATATATAAGCAAGTCGAGGTTGTTATTGGAAATCAGCGGTTGTATCGACGAACTATGTTTACAGTGGGTCCCGTACATACCCGGGACCACGGCCACAGGATTGTTCCGTTGCATGGAAACGGAAGCCAGCCGCAAGGCTCAACAGGAGGGACTTATGTATGCCCTATAGATCAGGAATAAGGGAGCCAGCTCTCCCCTCGGTCCCCTGGAGTACCACAGGTCAGACCGGATATAAAGTGCACAACCTAATGCCACTGTAAACACGAACACATATCGATATCCGCATGTTTCCCCCGACCCAATACAAGTTGGTCCTTTTTAGGATTTATTAGTTTAATTATCACTTTACGGGAATAATCAGGAATTAGGCATGATCAGGAAATTAGGAGTACATAAGTACTATATAGTCAGGTCACTGCATGTAAAGCAGGAATACAATATACAGGTCACTGATCATGATACAGGATAATAAGTCAAGTTCCCGTAAAGATGACAATCACAAGTCAAGTTATCATGCTGGGTGTAAGGTGATAGCATGATAGGATGGTGATAATGATAAGCAACCAAACATATAAGAGATTGATAATAGTCTGGGTAAGTCAGGTCATACCAATAGGGTCTTACCAAATAGTAGCAAGTCAGGTAGTCAGGTGGTATACACTAGATGGTCAGGTGATATACATGTGTTAAAAGGAAGCATGCAACTAACTAGTCTGAAGTAATGGTATAGCGAGTGGTAACATAAAAGCAATGACCCAAAGTCCAACGACCACGAAGGGTCGGCCACGCATGGTATAAACAATAAAAGACATAGCACATGAAATAAAATACATGAAAGCTAAAGCGAGAACATGCACATAATCAATGAAATAAGAAGTAAGAGGGTAGCGAGTGAGAACACTCGCCTGAGTCACCGAAACGCCGAAAGATCCGAAATCCACGGAAGTTGGGACGCGCCACCAAACCTGATATAAATATGTAGAGTGAAGAGGAGAGAGGAGAGAATAGAAGACGATGTTTGTCAAGTGACAAGTCAAGGAATACCAATATGTGATATAAGTCTATAGGTTAAGGTTCATGTTCAAGGAAGAAATCAATCAGAACAGACAGCCAGAATTAGTCGACTAGGTTGGAAGAGTAGTCGACTAATAGAGGGGTTAGTCGACTAGGAAGAGGGGGTAGTCGACTAATACTGTGATCCAGAGAGTTAGATTTGGTTTCAGGGAAAAGTTAGTCGACTGGGGTAAAATAGGTAGTCGACTAACAGATACTCTAAGTCGACTAATAGTGTGGTCAGGTCGACTAGAACTGAGATACAGAAAGTTGGGTTTTGATTCAGGAGTCGACTAGGGAGAAGGTTAGTCGACTAGGGTTCAAGTCGACTAGGGTGGAATTTGGTAGTCGACTAATGAAGTCGCACCTACAGTAATAAGGTCGCAGTTCAAATGAGTTAGTCGACTAGGGTCAAGGGTGTAGTCGACTAAGGGTCTCTAGTCGACTAGGAAAATAGGTAAGTCGACTAATACTGCGTTTTCAGAAAAGGTTAAGTTTCAGCTAAGGGTTTCTAGTCGACTAGGTTCTAGGTCAAGTCGACTAATCGACTGGAAACAGCAACCAGAACAGATTTCTAATGGTGGTTGTGTTTGGTGACTAAATAATCATGGTTTGAAGATAAAAGTGGACATGATATGGAAACATGAATATACAAGGAAATAGACAAGTCTTGGTGAGTAAGAATACTCACAAACTAGCCGTAGAACCGTAGCTCTCTTCTCCACGATCGCAACGGGTCCAGAATCGCCCGAATCGGAGTCCGGATGCTCCCGATATCGCCCGAATACTAAAAAGCATAAAAAGGGGGTTAATTTTGTAATAACAGAAAATATCTAGGGGGCTATATGTAATTTATCAGGGGCCTAAACGTAATTAATAATTTAATAGGGGCTAAAATGAAAATATACCTTAACGGGTCGGGTCCGGGTGTAAACGGGTCGGGTTTGGAACAAACCCAAACCCAAAACCCAATTGGGTTTCTTCCCCAATCAGCCCAACAGCAGCAGCAGCGTATGCTGCTGCTGCCGCCGCCTGCTCGCGCGCGCCGCCCGCGCGCGGTCCACCGCCGGCCTGCGCCCGCCGGCGGCGCGCCCCCGCCGCCGGCGCCGGCGTTGCTCCGGCGCCCAAGACCGCCGGGGCAGCCGGGCCCACCCATCACAGAGAGAGGGAGAGGAAAAAGAGGTGGGGGCTGGCGCCCCCCACCTGCGCCCGCGCCTGGCCGGCACCCCGCCGGCCCGCTGCGCCGCCGGCGCCGGCCGCCGCGCGCGCCCGTGCGCGGCTATCGCCCGACGCCGCTGTCCGGCGCCGCTCCGGCACCACCCCGGCGCCGCCGGGGTCCACCACGCGAGAGAGAGAGAGAGGAACGGGGCTCTGTTGGGTTCGGGTTTCAGGGGAGTAATTAGAGAGAGGGAGAGAGTTAATTAGAGAGAGAGAGAGGATTAGAGGAGAGAGAGAGAGAAGGAGGGATTTAAAAAGGGGAGAAGTCGGTGGGTGCTACAGTAGGGCGGTTGGGTGGACCTCGCTGGAAGAATGGAGAAGAAGAAAGAAAAGAAAAGAAAAGAAAAGAAAAGAAAATGGGTTTTTAAATATTAAAATAATATTATATAATTCGGCTTAAAATTCGACGTGTCCCAAACGGTGCCCAAAAATTACAGAAAATAGAGAAAATTACGCTGAGACGTAATATGAAATCGGTTTGCAGAAATTCTATCCGGTTTGCCAATTAAAAATCCCGGAGTCAACCAGCGATACGGCCGATACCGACTCCGGTGGAATTTTCATAAAATCATAAAATCCTCAGAAAAAGAATGTAGGTAGAAAATATGATTCTAAGAAATAAAGTCTAAAGGACCATCATGAAATTCCTAGCTGTGTGTGAATTAAAATTCCTGGAATCGGTTATCTACCGACTCCGGTGGAATATCCATAAATTCGTAAAATCTTTAGAAAAAGGATTTAGGTAGGAAATATTACTCTAAGAAGAATCGTCTAAAGACTCTTCGAGAAATTTCAAGTGGTTTGTGAATTAAAATCCGGGAAGCGGTCAGCGACACTGGCCGACACCGGTTTTGAAGAAATTCATTTTAATTCCAGAAAAATCTAGAAAATCATAGAAAATATATAATAATGGAAAATGATATTTAAAACTAAAATCGGTCAATTCTAATTATCAGAATGTCTAAATCGAGCAATACTCTAGGATCGGGCCTTCGGTTCAGACTAGGGCTGACTCCGAATCCACGAATCCAAATCCAAGACAAAAACAGTCATAAAAGGAATTCATAATACAGAATAAATACAGGAAACAAATCGAAAAAATACGACCGAAAATCTGAATACGCAACTAAGTACGTATTCCGGGAACGGGGTATTACAACAGGTGTTGGAGGTATAAGTAATTTATTGGGTAAATCATTGAGTGGTTGTTATTATACGAGTTTCATGACTGTCCCATATAGGTGTGGCTAAAGTAAGATAAATTAATATATATATATATATGTATATAATTAATGTGTGTGAATGTGTAATCAGTCAGTTAAAATATCGCGAGTGGGTGACAACCCACATGTGTAGACTATTATTAATTATACTCAATTAGAGATATATAAAAAAAAAGGGGAACTCATCCGATGCAAATGAAGTGAATGGATCACTACATTGTTAACTTATAAACTATATATACATACCCACATATATAGTGAATCATGTTTTCTTCAGAAATGAAATTGAAGAATTGTGAATTAAACTGTGTTGATTGGTTATTACCTTGTATTGTGATGAACGGATTAGTATCTGTCTGTTTATATATTTACATACATGTCTGTTACATTCATGCATATTGGAGGAAGGGGCCGGGCAGGAGCCGGTAGGAGGGGGAAGACGGTGTGATTGTTATATTATATATACAACGGAGGAAGGGGCCGGGCGGGAGCCGGTAGGAGGGGGAAGACAGAGTGATTATTATATTATATATACAAAATGGAGGAAGGGACCGAGCAGGAGCCGGTAGGTGGGGGAAGACGGTGTGATTATTATACTTATACATATATAATGGAGGAAGGGGCCGAGCGAGAGCCGGTGGAGGGAGAAGACGGAGAATTTTCACACTTAACGTGTGAATTTTTTATGCATATGAATAATGTATTATGAGTACCTCATTAAATATGATATGTGAATATTGTGAAGTGTGATATGACTATATGATATACAAGTTTTTGTGACACGTGTGCTATCTGGAGGCATAAACTATGTTTATGACTTAGTTATGATTGGTATATCACTATGTGTGGAATTCAAGATACGTGTGTAATATTTGTTGCATATACATAAGGTGAATTCAGTAATAAGTTATATAACTAAAAAAAAAAAAAATTGTTCTATACAACTCACATATCCTACCACATGTAGAATGAGAACTCAAGAAAGTGTTTAGAAATCTATGATCAAAAGAATCAGACCATTCTCGAAGATCATGGAGATAATTGTTTTGATTGTTATATTATGAGATGTCGATTTTCTGCCTCTCTTGTTCATTCAGATTTTTCCTATTGCTTGAAAAATCATGCTCATTATCGATTATGTTCACTATTCCTTGATTTCTTTCTAACTCTGCTCATTGAGCTGTCGAGCTCACTCCCTCCCAGTTTCATGTTTTCAGGTTGCGACGAGATGGAGGCCCAACTTAGGCTTTGGTCGTTTTGAGAAGAAGTTCATTACTAGTAAAATTATTACAGATATAGTAATGTGTTATTACTTTGGAAGATTTTGTTGTACATACCCATAGCTTTAGTTGATATGTGCTAGTAGTGTTGGCCCAAGAGGTTACACTCTCCATTGTTTTGTGTTTTGATGATAACAAACCAAATAAGTGCTATTTGGTACTAATGTTTTGATCTAGATGAATTTCAGGTTTTGTACCATGTTTAGAGCTCATTCGCTTCGCTTTTGCAAAAACTTCTAAGTTCCACATAGCAATGAAGGCAAATTGCACATCAAGGAAGGATCATAGAAGAGAAGGCAATTGCAAGGCATTGGATGGCTCAAAGATTGCTTCAGAGGTCCTTAGGATTTATTTTATAGCTTTATAGCATGTTAAAGAATAGAGAGTAGGTTTGAAGCTCAAACACACACGTTTTCACGCGTATGCCTTTTCCAAGTTTATTTCCTATAAAATATACAAAAATATTTTAACACTAATTCTTCTTCCCACAAATCTGTTTTTATGTTGTATATTGATTTCATGTTCAAAATAGTTTTGATCAAAATATTTTTCCTCTCAAAATTCCCTTTGTATTTCAATTTTTGACCTGAGCCGGTCGACCGGCTATATACCACCAGTCGACCGGAGTTCTGGCAGAGTGCACGTATCCGTGTGCACGTCTGTCAGTCGACCGGTAGGCTACCGGTAGTCGACCGAAGTTTTTAGTTTGCTCTCTGGATCTGACCAGTCGACCGGTGGGCTACCGGCCTTCGACCGATAGTTCAACCTTTAGCTTTTCGGTCGACCGGCTGGCTACCGTTAGTCGACCGGTTATTTTTCAAAGTCTCAGTCAGGAGCAGTCGACTGTACCAGTCGACCGATAGTTCATAACGGTCAAATTTTTGAACTATCGGTCGACCGGGCCAGTCGACCGATATGGCCGTTGAACAGTAAACGGGCATATTTTTAATTCTGTTTAACTTGATTTTTGAAATTAAATATCCGTTGGAGGGTATATTTGGAACTAATTACTTCCTAATCTTCAGTAATTAATTCCTAAACCTAAACCCTAGCCCTCTCCTATAAATAGGGGTGTTTGGGGAGAGTTTCTTTACAACATTTATTCAAGAGAAAATTCAAAAGTTTGGGATATTACAAAAGAGCTTGTTTCTTGTTTTTGTGCTGATTTTTCTCATTCATTTTCAGAAGTGTTCTTGATATACTCTCTGAATTTGATTTTCTTTCTTCACTTACACAAGAGCTTCATTCCTTCTCAATATTCTCTAAGGACCTTTGTAAGGGAAGAGATATTTGAAAGAGAGAGTTTGTGATCTTTTGATTACTTAGAAATTGTATTGTGCTGAAATTGTAGGAGTTGGGTACTCCATTTGTAATTGATCTTTGTGATAGTGAAAGTAGCTAGAATCCTTCTGGGGAAGGCGGGGAGTAGAGCTGGGTGCTCGAACCTCGATAACATATCCTTGTGTTTGCGATTGGTTTACTTTACTTGCTATTACTTCTTGCTATTGATTGTGACTTGCATCATTCACTTGCATTCATCTCTATATTTGTTGCTCATTGCTTCATATTTTTAATTTGGCCCTTGATTAGCATTATCACCTATTCACCCCCCTCTAGGTGATTTTCAATTGGTATCAGAGCTTGGACTCTAGGTTTGGCTTAACATCCTTAGAGAGATCCTAAAATATTGCTAATCAACATTTTCATTCATCCATTCATACACTAGTAAACATGGCCGACAACATTAAATCCCCACCTAAATTTGATGGCCTTAATTTCCCTATTTGGAAGGTTAGGATGACTATATTTTTGCAATCACTAGGTAGCTTAGTTGCCAAATCCTTGACCAAACCCTATGAGGCACCCGATGGTGATGAGGGCACTTGGACCGACCTTGACTTTAAGATGTATGAGGCTAACTCAAAAGCCCAAAACTCCCTTCTTACCGCCTTGAATGAGGATGACCTTACACGTGTTATTCATTGCCAATCCGCCTATGAGATGTGGCAACACTTATTGGTCACGCATGAAGGGACCTCACAAGTCAAGAGAGCCAAAGTAGATCTCTTGCGGTCTCAATATGAATCATTTAAGATGCTAGATGATGAAACAATTGATTGCATGATTACTCGTTTCACAAAAATCACTAATGGTCTTTCTTCATTAGGTGACATCATCTCCAACGACCAAAAGGTACGCAAGGTGATACGGGCTCTTCCTCCATCTTGGGAGATCAAGTCTACTACCTTGAAGGAATTGAACGACAAGACGAGATGGACATCATAAGTCTCATAGGAAACCTCAAAACCTATGAGATGGAGAAGAAAGCAAGAGAAGAGGCGGCTCCAACAAAGAAGAAGTCTATCGCTTTCAAGTCTTCTTCCTCCACCATTGAAGACGAAGATGAAGATGAAGAAGAAGATGAGGAGCTCTCCCTCCTCGTGCGCAACATCAAGAGGATGTACCGGAAGAACAAGCAAAATTTCCGGAGAAAGTTTGAAGGTAAAGAGGAGCGAAAGATCATTTGCTACAATTGCCGCAAGCCCGGACACATCATGGCCGATTGCCCGGAATTCAAGAAGAAAATGACTTCCTCCTTCAAGCCAAGAAAGCAAGACGAAAAGAAGGCTTACAAGGCCACTTGGGATTCGGAAAGCGAGTCCGAAGATGAAGAAAAGGCGGACACCGCAAACATGTGTTTCATGGCAAACACACCCAAGGTAACCCCTCAAACTCTTGAATCTATAGATGATAATGATGATGATTTAAGTAAGGAAGTTCTAGTGCATGCTTTTGTAGAACTTTCCGAAACTTATGATAACAAGAAAATGGAGTGTTTTAAACTACAAAAGAAGTTGCTTTTCTTAAATCTCAACTTGCTTTGATTTCACAAGAAAAAGAGGATCTTTCTTCTAATCTTATTTGCATTCAAAATGAATTTCATTCTTATAAGATTTCTTGTAAGGGTAAAACCCCTATTGTTGATAATAATGAAATTTCTTCTTTTAAAGCTAAAATGAGTGATTTTGAAAAAGTTTTAAAAGATTGTGCTTTTAATACAAAGAAACTTGAAGAAAAATTTTCAAAAAGGCATACATCTCATGCTAAAGTTTCTCATGATAAGATTCCACATGCTCATACTTCTAATGCTTCTCATGCTAAATCTTTTCATGCTCACAATGCCAATGCTCACAAAACACACACCCATTATGCATTTAAATATGGTAGAGTTTATAGATGTACATATTGTGGCAAAAATGGACATTTAGCTAAATTTTGTTATGATAAATTGCATAGCTCAAATAATCTTGTTTGGGTTAATGGTTCTAACCCTCATGGACCCAAGAAAATGTGGGTACCAAAATCAAGTCCTAAAATGTTTGATGTAGGTACACACCAAGGCTCCAAGACGTAGGGAGCGGTGGTACCTTGATAGTGGTTGTTCAAGGCACATGACATGGGATATCAACAACTTCACAACCCTATCAAGGTACATGGAAGGTGGCTCCGTCACCTTCGGGGATGATTCCAAAGGCAAGATAATTGGTATAGGTAACATTCAAGTTGGTTCATCTCCTATTATAGAGAATGTTGTTTTAGTTGATGGTTTGAAGCATAATTTACTTAGTATTAGTCAATTTTGTGATCGTGGTCTTAAAGTTGTTTTTGATGATACTTCTTGTAAGATTTTTGATATTAAATCGAATGATTGTATTTTGACCGGTTTTCGTGATGACAATGTTTATATAATTGACATGCTTAATGTAGAGTGCTCTACTAAGTGTTTAAATGCTTTTGATGAAAATTCATGGCTTTGGCATAGAAGATTAGGACATGCATCTTTTGAACATATTTCTAGAATTAATTCAAAGGAATTGGTGAAGGGTATTCCTTGCTTGAGTTTTGAGAAAGACCGCATTTGTAGTGCGTGCCAACTTGGGAAACAAACCAAGTCTTCCTTTAAACCAATCAAGGATATCATGTCAACTAGACCTCTAGAATTAATTCATATGGATTTATTTGGACCAACTAAAACTAAAAGCTTAAATGGAAGTAGATTTGCATTTGTTTTAGTTGATGATTTCTCTCGATTTACTTGGGTTTTCTTTTTGCAAAATAAAGATCAAACTTTTTCTCACTTTAAGATTTTTAGAAAAAGAGTTGAAAAAGAGAAAGGTTTTCCGATTTTGAGAATAAGGAGTGATAGAGGTGGTGAGTTTGTTAACCAACTCTTCATGACTTATTGTGATGAAAAGGGAATTAAGCATGAAATGTCTTGTCCTAGAACTCCACAACAAAATGGAGTTGTAGAAAGGAAAAATAGAACACTTCAAGAGATGGCTAGGACAATGATAAGTGAATACGACCTCCCTCAATATTTATGGGCCGAGGCCGTAAACACCGCATGCTATATATCGAATCGTATTTATTTATGCAAAAATTCTTCGAAAACTTCTTTTGAAATGTATCATTTTAGAAAACCAAATGTTTCCTATTTCAAAGTTTTTGGATGCAAATGTTTTGTTTTGAACACTAAAGAGAATTTGGGTAAATTTGATGCTAAAGCTTATGAGGCTATCTTTGTAGGATATTCCTCTACTAGCAAAGCATATAGAGTTTTCATTAGATCTTCACTTACTATTGAAGAAACCATGCATGTTAAGTTTGAAGAATCTAATGTGTGTGTTGAGAATGTTGTAGAGTTTGAACCATTAGGTGAAAGCTTGGAGAAACTATCCTTGAAGGACTCACCCGCGCAAGAAGAAAAGCAAGAACCTTTAGGTGAAGTTCAAAAGGATAATGAGGAAAGTGCGCAACCACTTCCCAAAGCTTGGAGATATGCTACAAATCATCCAAAGGAGCTCATCTTGGGTGATGCCTCCAAGGAGTCACAACGCGCTCCAAACTCCATGACCTATGTGGTAACTTTGCTTTCATTTCTCATTTTGAACCCAAAGGCATTCTCGAAGCCGAGACGGACCCATATTGGTTGCTTGCCATGCAAGAGGAACTCAATCAATTTGAGCGCAACCAAGTTTGGCACCTTGTTCCTAAGCCCCACGATAGACCAATAATTGGTACTAAGTGGATTTTTAGGAATAAGTTGGATGAGTCCGGAAATGTCATTAGGAATAAAGCTAGGTTAGTGGCCCAAGGTTACACTCAAGTTGAGGGAATCGACTTTGAGGAATCCTTTGCACCCGTAGCACGGCTTGAAGCCATACGGATAACACTAGCTTATGCATCTTTTAAAAATTTCAAACTTTTTCAAATGGATGTAAAAAGTGCATTTTTAAATGGATTTCTAAATGAAGAAGTTTTTGTTGCTCAACCTCCCGGTTTTGTTGATCATGTTCATCCCGATTTTGTTTTCAAACTCGATAAGGCTTTATATGGTTGAAACAAGCTCCAAGAGCTTGGTATGAAAGGCTTTCAAGTTTTCTAATTTCAAACAATTTTATTAAAGGCAAAGTAGACACTACTCTATTCACTAAGCATGTTGATAATGATATTTTGATTGTCCAAATTTATGTTGATGATATAATTTTCGGTTCTACTAATGAAGTTTTATGCAAGGATTTTGAAAAGGTAATGCAACAAGAATTTGAAATGTCCTCCATGGGTGAACTCAATTTCTTCCTTGGACTCCAAGTCAAGCAATTGCAAGATGGGAACTTCATTAGCCAAGCCAAATATGCAAAGGAACTCGTGAAGAGGTTTGGACTTGAAGACGCTAAAACTTGCAACACTCCCATGGCAACTACAACCAAGCTTGATAAGGACGAACAAGGTAAAAATGTTGATATTAAATTGTTTAGAAGCATGATAGGTAGTCTTTTATATTTAACGGCAAGTAGGCCGGATATCATGTTTAGTGTGTGTCTTTGTGCTAGATTTCAATCGTGTCCCAAAGAATCTCATTTAATTGCCGTAAAACGCATTATTCGTTATGTTAAGGGAACGATTGGATTAGGTCTTTGGTATCCGAAAACTATAGATTTTTCTATGACTAGTTATTCGGACGCCGACTATGCGGGTTGTAGAGTAGATAGAAAGAGTACTAGTGGGACATGTCAATTTCTCGGTAATTGTCTTGTTTCATGGTCCTCTAGGAAGCAAAATTCCGTAGCTCTATCAACCGCCGAGGCGGAGTATGTTGCCGCGGGGGCTTGTTGTGCACAAGTCCTTTGGATGAAACATACTCTCCTTGATTATGATTTGCATTATAAAAATATTAAAATATTTTGTGATAATACTAGTACTATTCATTTAACTAAAAATGCAAATCAACATAGTAAGACCAAGCACATTGAGATTAGATATCATTTTGAGATCATTTTTTAGAGATCATTTTGAGAAAGG
The DNA here is from genome assembly GCA_038442645.1 of Agave tequilana. Lineage (NCBI taxonomy): Eukaryota > Viridiplantae > Streptophyta > Magnoliopsida > Asparagales > Asparagaceae > Agave > Agave tequilana. The sequence continues at coordinate 38,167 of JAVJIF010017029.1, forward strand.
TGATATTGATATTGATTATGTTTCCACCGATTTTCAACTAGCCGATATTTTCACAAAACCACTTGATTTTGCTAGATTTTCGTTTATTTGTGGAGAATTAAATATGTGTATTATTGATTAAACATGTTTTTCATAACCCTTTTTGATGTATGACAAAAAGGGGGAGAATAAGTTACATGTACAAAAATAAGTTCATTTGGTCTTGGTTCCATATGAATTTATGAGTTTTATGAGTTTTTATATTTTTTTTGGTCTCTATGATTTTGGTATAAATTGGTATCAAGGAGCAAATTTTGATTTTTGGTGTTTTTTTGGTATCAAGTACAAATTTTAAGGTTTCATTTGTATTGTATTGTTGATTTCAATAATTGGTGCATCATTTTTTTTCATTTCAATTATTGGTATTTAGAGCATATTTATAATGTTTAAATATAGCATAATTTGAGGGGGAGTTTTCTCCTCCCCATATTTTTGTAAATAGCCTATTTGTTTTGTCATCATCAAAAAGGGGGAGATTGTTGGCCCAAGAGGTTACACTCTCCATTGTTTTGTGTTTTGATGATAACAAACCAAATAAGTGCTATTTGGTACTAATGTTTTGATCTAGATGAATTTCAGGTTTTGTACCATGTTTAGAGCTCATTCGCTTCGCTTTTGCAAAAACTTCTAAGTTCCACATAGCAATGAAGGCAAATTGCACATCAAGGAAGGATCATAGAAGAGAAGGCAATTGCAAGGCATTGGATGGCTCAAAGATTGCTTCAGAGGTCCTTAGGATTTATTTTATAGCTTTATAGCATGTTAAAGAATAGAGAGTAGGTTTGAAGCTCAAACACACACGTTTTCACGCGTATGCCTTTTCCAAGTTTATTTCCTATAAAATATACAAAAATATTTTAACACTAATTCTTCTTCCCACAAATCTGTTTTTATGTTGTATATTGATTTCATGTTCAAAATAGTTTTGATCAAAATATTTTTCCTCTCAAAATTCCCTTTGTATTTCAATTTTTGACCTGAGCCGGTCGACCGGCTATATACCACCAGTCGACCGGAGTTCTGGCAGAGTGCACGTATCCGTGTGCACGTCTGTCAGTCGACCGGTAGGCTACCGGTAGTCGACCGAAGTTTTTAGTTTGCTCTCTGGATCTGACCAGTCGACCGGTGGGCTACCGGCCTTCGACCGATAGTTCAACCTTTAGCTTTTCGGTCGACCGGCTGGCTACCGTTAGTCGACCGGTTATTTTTCAAAGTCTCAGTCAGGAGCAGTCGACTGTACCAGTCGACCGATAGTTCATAACGGTCAAATTTTTGAACTATCGGTCGACCGGGCCAGTCGACCGATATGGCCGTTGAACAGTAAACGGGCATATTTTTAATTCTGTTTTAACTTGATTTTTGAAATTAAATATCCGTTGGAGGGTATATTTGGAACTAATTACTTCCTAATCTTCAGTAATTAATTCCTAAACCTAAACCCTAGCCCTCTCCTATAAATAGGGGTGTTTGGGGAGAGTTTCTTTACAACATTTATTCAAGAGAAAATTCAAAAGTTTGGGATATTACAAAAGAGCTTGTTTCTTGTTTTTGTGCTGATTTTTCTCATTCATTTTCAGAAGTGTTCTTGATATACTCTCTGAATTTGATTTTCTTTCTTCACTTACACAAGAGCTTCATTCCTTCTCAATATTCTCTAAGGACCTTTGTAAGGGAAGAGATATTTGAAAGAGAGAGTTTGTGATCTTTTGATTACTTAGAAATTGTATTGTGCTGAAATTGTAGGAGTTGGGTACTCCATTTGTAATTGATCTTTGTGATAGTGAAAGTAGCTAGAATCCTTCTGGGGAAGGCGGGGAGTAGAGCTGGGTGCTCGAACCTCGATAACATATCCTTGTGTTTGCGATTGTTTACTTTACTTGCTATTACTTCTTGCTATTGATTGTGACTTGCATCATTCACTTGCATTCATCTCTATATTTGTTGCTCATTGCTTCATATTTTTAATTTGGCCCTTGATTAGCATTATCACCTATTCACCCCCCCTCTAGGTGATTTTCAAGTAGCATGTATTATTCTGATTAGATATATTGATGTAATGATGAGGTAACTTGTAATGATTATGATTAAGTTGAGTTATAGAAATTCTGAGTTATGTTGTGAATGCTGAGAGGGGTACTCATATTATAGTGAATATTAGTAGCGAAATCTATCTGCTCTATGGACTTAATAAGTAGGCGATGTCAAGCTGAAATCTTATTATGACTGTGAGGTTGAACTTTGAGTTGATTTATGTATTTGGATTGAGATGAGTCGTGTAGGCTGATATGGGTGTATTATGTATTTGGAGTAAGTGACTAAATACAAAGGAGAGGCTGTCGAAATTTTTAAGAAATTATAGACGATTATGATAATCTTTTGATTATTAAAGATGTTTAAGTTAATTAAGGTTATTATTATTCTGGGACCCTTACAACATATCCTACTCTAATATGACCGTGATATTAAAAATGCAATATTCGATTATTTATTGTTACGGAAATGTGCAGATTACTTTCTACATTTATTTGGTCTTTGTTGACCCCATCAAGAGCCCTCAAAAGTCCAGCATCGTCTCCCTCGTAATATTGAAGGTATTAATTCAACAGTACTGAATTCAACCTGTCACAACTTTGAAGCAGCATTTAGTTACTGATCCAATAGCTTCTTCTTCAAGAAAGGAATTGATGGGTCAATGTCCAAAACTAGAAACACTCTGTGAATTGGCCCATATTTTGGATCATCTGAACCCCAAAAACATTCATATCAACTGCTTCAAGATTCAACCTTCAGTAAATTTGGAAGGATTGACCACTTTTTACCAACTGCTACTTCCAACTGTGACATCTGGATCAGTTGCTGAGATAGTTAAAAAAAAATTGTTAATTATTTGCATTAGGCCCACCGATATCATAGTAATTCGGTGGGGTTTAGAAGTTTGAAATTCCAAAAATAATTTGGCAAAAGTTCTTACACTGTTAAGTCTATCATTACTTGATAATTTCAAAGATCATGCGACGAAATATTGTCAAATAGAAGGGAAATTTTCGAATAATTCATGAATTCTGATGATCAAATTGCACTGGAGCTCTGTCAAATTGTCTTTTAAAAAGAAGGTAGAAAAAGACCATGCCCTTTTTCCAACACTGAAATGTTTATAAAATGATTAATAATAACCTGTTCAATTAAGCTACTAAGCTAAATGAAACAAAGCAGACAGAATCAAGAAGAGTCAAGGACAGAAACCACTTTGGTTTCCACTTGGGAAATTCCTGATATGTGGAAAGGATTCCCATAAGAGGGTAGAAAGTCCAAGGTCTTTGTTATGATCATGTTAATAATAAAAATATACGAAGGGACTAAACTTATTGGCACATGTTTTATCATTAGGAAAGCATCTAAGTAGTGAAAACAGATAAAACATTGTTTCACACTTGTCTAGATTAAGATGTGGATACATTTTCATGATACATGGATACATAGCTTTGTTAGAAAACACCCAAACTTCCCCCAAATAGTGGGACAATTAGAAGATGCTAGGGGCTGTTTGGTTGGTTGCAAAACTTTGCAAAATGTAAAAAGTTTTGCAACTTTACACTTTTCACTTGTTTGTTTCCATTTGCAAAATGTAAAAACTTTTTCCACTTTACAGTTGCTACAGTTAAATTTGTGGTCATTTAATTCTCACTTTTACACTCATATTTTCTCACTTGCAGTTGCTACAGTTAAATTTGTGGTCATTTAATTCTCACTTTTACACTCATATTTTCTCACTTGCAGTTGCTACAGTTAATTTTGTGGTCATGTAACTCTCACTTGTAGTACACCAATTCAAAACAGTTACTTGATAATCAATATATATTTTTAATATTTTTAAATTTAATATTTTAAATAGTGTTCAATTTCTTATTTAAGTATTTAATCTTTAATTTTTTATTGTTTTTAATATTGTTTTAATATTTAATATTTTACTATTTTAATTTACTATTTTTATTTATATTTTATTTAATATTTTATTATTTTATTAATACTTATTCCATTTTTTATTATTTTATTTAGAGTAAATATTTTATTAATATAACAATATTATACTTTAATATAAAATTACTATATATTTAGTTATTTAATTTTTAATATAAAAATTCCTTTATTAATATCATAATAATTTTTATTATTATATTAATATTTTATTATGTTAATATTGTAATAATAATTCAGTATAATAATACTTTAATGATAATTTATTATTAAATTATAATTATATTTTACTTTGTTATTTTTATATTTCTATAATATTA
>JAVJIF010017029.1:47500-134920 GCA_038442645.1 Agave tequilana
TGCTCCCATTCCTTTCTCCACCTCACCGCTCAAGTTCTTATGCTTACACAATTTCCTCCACCAAATACTCCACTAATCTTTGTAATGAATAATTAATTACATGTACAAATACATGTATACAAAAGTATAATGTATACATAACAATATATTTATCTTCACACCATATATATTAATTATTTACCATGAATAATTCTCTTAATTTTCATTTCATATAAATTCCATCAAATTAAATGATGATATAATTATCACCAGAATTATAAGTTCTAACTACCAGATATTATCTCATTAACCGAGGTTTAAAGTATAAATATGGGTTTTAAAAATCCGGGTGCTACATCAACAATCAATTGACTACTCTTTGAATTGTATCTTGATTCACTTAATACCCAAAATGTCATGTTGTTGCTCATCTTCTTCATCAAACAAATTCTCTTGATTTTGCTCCATGAACTCAACGAGCAACCCCATCTGAATTTCAGATAAAACCCAAGAGCATTCTTTCTCTGAACTTCCAAAGGACCTTCATTTACATCAAAACTCTCACATTTAGTACCAACCAACTTTCTCTCTCTATTAAACCCAAATTTTCTTTCTGGGCTCTCAAAACTAGGTCCAGAATCCAAATGGTGTCTCTAGAATTTTCAAAAAATAAGTCAGCGTGCAAAGTTGCAGCGGCAAATAGAGAAGACCCACCCTACTTCATCATGTTTATTGCTAGTTGCTCCTGTCATGGGAATTTGAACTATTACGAAGAGACCAGCATGCTTCAAAGTTTGCTCATAGAAACTAGGCCTGAGCTGCTTCTTCCTCTTCTTGATCTCTACTGAGTCGACTATGAGTTCGAGCTATGGGTGTTGTTCTTCTCTAGTGAAGGAGGGATTGGAGAGTGCGAGCGGAGAGATGAGCACATAGCTTGAATGTACTTGTTCTCTGTTGGAGAATGGAAGGATAAAATTTTACAAGATTAATGAAGAAGGAGAGAGAGGTAATGTGAGATAAATGATGGGGGGTCCCTGTGTAAGAGTAAAATAGCATTCTTTTTCTTAAACTGTTTAAAAACTTAAGAGCAGCTGACAGTGAAGATAAATTTGATCATTTTTAAAGAATTAAAAAATAATTGAGTAATTATGATAATTTGAGAGATAATTTTAAAAATATAAAGATTAAAACTTAAGAGCAGCTGACAGTGAAGATAATTTGATCATTTTTAAAGAATTAAAAAATAATTGAGTAATTATGATAATTTGAGAGATAATTTTAAAAATATAAAAGATTAGAGGGATAAATATAACCCAATACTATAATACAAACTCATAATTATCTCAAACAAAGAGAGAGTCATCAGGAGAAACTCAACATCAAAAATCCTTGGGCGGCTCCTAATCAAAGCCTCAGAAAAACCCAAGACACAAATCTCCTCCCAAACAACTTAAAACACAAGCAGAAGAAGGCAATTTAAACTCAGTAACCCCATTCTCACTCCCTCTCACTAAACAAACAACACATTATAATTATAACATAAATAATACTACTAATAATTATAATAATATAAGTAAAGAAACTTAAGCTGAGCTGCAAAACTTTGCTGGGCCTCTACTGATCCAAGAAGGAGAAGTCATCACCATCAAACTGCTGCTTCCACAGAGGCAAATCATCCAGCCCAACAAAATCATCACCAAGATCACCCATCAAGAATGCATCAGTCTCAAACCCGAACTCCAATTCGGGTATTGCTAACGGGTTCTCTTCAAAAAGATCCGCAATCCCCGGCTCCAGTTGCTGCTGCTGCTCGTCTTTGGTCGCCGTCTTCGGCTGCTCCTGGCCGTCCACTTCGAGGACGGACGACGGGGACGGGACCGAGAATGTGGCTGCAATCTCGGAGACTGATGACGTGGCAGACGCGGCGGTGGCCTCCATGGCCCGCTTCTCGGCCTTGAGCCCGTCGGAGGCTGCCACGTAAGCCTCGTAGGCCTCCTCGGCGGTGTCGTAGGTACCGAGCCAGCGGCGGACTTGCCTTATCGGGTCGCGGATCTCGGCGGCCCATTTGCCCCATTTGCGCTGGCGGACTCCTTTGTACTTGTTGGTTGGGGTTGGGGATTTGAAGACGGATTTGGGCTTATCTGATCTGGATCCTTCGCTGGATTTTGGGTTTTGGAGCAGCTGGAGGTCTCGGAGAGAGACGGGTACGGGCTAATGGATACTTCTCGGATAACCCGTTTGCGCTTGCGGATGAAGACCCGCTCCTCGTCTTCTTCTTCATCGCTTGACGAGTCAGTTAAGTCCGGGTCGTCGAATAAAACCCGAATTTTACGGATTTTTTGGGCGAAGGTCTGCTGCTCGAACGAGGACTTGGCGGCCGCCGGCAAACTTTTGCCGATTTTTCCTCGCATCTTGTCCTGGTTCAAGAGCTGCCGTTGAGGACCCGGCATGTTGCTGGGGGCAAAAAACTCACGAATCGAACAAAATTGGGGGCAAATTTTTGGCGAATTAAACGGGATTTAGAGGGGTTTTGTCAGGTGAGGGCTCTTCTTAAGAAGAGGAACAGGAAGAGGAAGAAGCAACGATCTATGTGAAGGAACCCGAAGTACTTCACACCGAATCCAGGCCTGCACAAAATTTGCCAAAATGGGAAATACTTAGAAAAATATGCAGGAATAAATGAAAAGAAATAGAGAAGAAAAGGGAAATTTTCCACAAATAATCGAAGAAATGAGATGGGCATTTCTTGAATCTAATAAAAATCAAAGAAAATAGAGAGGTTAACAGTAAGTACCATCTCTGCTTTCCCCAATTCATGAAATAAACGTGGAAATAAACAGATCGAACACCTCAAACGACCCTCAAATTACTAAAAGTTCATGAAATAGAGATTGAAACTTCGAATTCGAGCGAATAAATCAAAACCCCAAAGGAGTGTTCCCCAATTTCTAAAATAACAACAATAAATCAACAAAATTAGACAAAAGAGAGGCAGTACCTTGTGGATTTCAATCGCATCGAGTCCGTCTTCGATCCCTTGAGCAGCCTCCGTCGCATGCGAGGTTGGGGGAAGAAAGAGAGGAAAGAGACGAAGAAAAGAAGAGAACAGTTCAAAACGACCAACAAATCCGATGCCAAACAGCGAGAAATCGACAGCTTCTTCACTAAATCTTTAGTTTCAGCAGCAGCAGAGGACAAAGAAAGCAAATCGTTGGATCCCACCGACATAAATCTCTTCTCTGTTTCTCTTCTCTTCTCCTTCTCCTTCTTCTCACCTCTCCCTCTCTCTTAACCTAAAACCCGAAAGAAAGAGAGCGGCGGCAGCAAATGGGGTTTATAACAAAAGAGAGAGAGAACAGGATCCTTACTCTATGGTCCAGATTTCTCCTAATTAAAAATTGTGAAAATATGAGGGCTGAAGTGAAAACAACACAGTAACTGACCTATTGACCCCTTCGCCTTTCGCTGGGCGGTTTCTCCCATGCAGTCAAAATAGTGGAGAGTGAGTTGGGGGGGCATTAATTAATAATAATTTAATTAATTTAACTAATTATCTGAGAACAAAGTGGAAATGAGCTGGCACCCGTTCTAGTTACTGTAGAAACAGAAGCCACGGGGATGCCGTGAACATGACATGCATGCATCGCCATGCCATCATAAAAGCATGGGGGCATGGGTGGTGGGGCCCCGCTGTGATACGGTTACTGGAATAGCGAGTGGGTTGTTATTCTTGGGTTTCGCGGCAGCCAAGCTGCGTCTTCTAGTTCGTGCCTTTCAACAATGACCAACTATTGTGACCGCTGTGGGGCCAGTTGATAAGGATTCGATGGGTCCCACGTCCCTACAGTGGTATTATTAGTAGGTGCTTGTGCAGTAGTCTCGCTCCACAGCTTGACTGGCCACAGCAGGTTATGAAGGGCTTTAAATAGGAATGTCAGCGGGTAGTGCCGGTTAATTATCCTGAAAGTTACTGTTTTACGGTGTGGGCCACATCGAAGTAAATGCGGAGTTGTTGTTTCAGTTTGATTCACGTAACGGCACGAGGTTATAAATTTAGTGTCGGATGATGTAATAAATTAAGGTTTGTTTGTCGTATCTAAGGCTCGTTGTATATTTAGGTGAATATATGCGTATACCATGGTACATGCTTGTCTCCGGTCCGTACTCTACTTTTGGGTAGTTCTGGTAGAGCATTGACAGTCGGTTTTTCAACATGTTTAACAAACTCACAAAATTACGTTGTTTTATGAGAATTTTGGAAAAAGTAACTCGTGAACCCTTGTATGTAAGTGTTGGATAGACTAAGAAATATGAGAATCTCTTAATATCATGATTTTATAAATTTTTATTATGAATAGAAATTTTAATGTCATACATATTTTGCTTAGATACATGGTTATGTTTCCTGTTTTGAATTGATACCTTTTAAAATCAAACATGAATATTTAGATTCTTTAAAATTCTAATTTTATAATTTTCAAATCTATAAAACACTAAAAATATATGAATTTTTTATAAAACATCCAAACACAGCTTTAATTTATAAGGTTTATAGCAATGCTTTGTTATTTACCAAAAAAAATCAGTGCTTTGCTTATTCAGTGATAACTCGTATGTGAGTGTTGGAGAGATTACGAAATATGAGAATCTCTTAAAATCATGATTTTATAAATTTTTATTTTGAATTGAAATTTCAAATTTCATAATTATTTTGCTTAGACATGTGGCTATGTTTCCTATTTTGAATTGATAACTTTTAAAATCAAACATATTATGTATATTCTTGAAAATTCTAATCTTATAAATTTTAAATCTATAAAACACTAATAATATATGAATTTTTTATTAAATTATTAAAACATCCAAACGCAGCCTTAATTTATAACGTTTATAGCAATGTTTTGTCATTTAGCCAAAAAAAAGCAATGCTTTGCCTATGCGCACGCCAAGCTCATTCTAGTTCCATATTATCTTGTAAAAAAGAATATTTGTCTTTTATTTATTTTTTATGTGGAAAGGAGTGTTGTAACAGTCCCGGATTTATTTAGATCCACCACTTATTTTCAAATTAGGTGAATAATAATCATTACGTATCACGTGATCACCCAAAATTTTGACAGCATCTCTCTTGTAATTTGTCACTTGTTCAAATAAATATATATCATCTACAGCTTACACGGCTTATCATCAATCTCAATAATATTCATAAATTAAACATCACACACGCAATCAATAATAATATTTCGGCTTAACATCGCCTACTTAATTTTGAAATTAAACATATATCAAATCTTCGAGTCTTCCATACCAATACTTATACTTAGAAAAGTTACTGAATCCACCCATCACTACATATAATATACTGTAATGATCAAAAATTGACCCCAACAGGATGCTGACATGTGTCCTACCAATCAAGATTCCTTTTTGAAGTTTTCGCAAGCGATCAACTGCCTCCACTGCATCAGACCTTCCCGAGAGCATCTATAGTTCCCAGAATCATTTCAACCTAAACTCTAAGTCAACCGATAGAGCTTCGCCATCTAGAGTTGTGCCGGAGGCATTACCCTCCAGAGTTTCCTATAATTCTACATTTACCACTTCACCCGGAGATTCCCAGCAACGACCGCCGAGATCTTCGTCTACAATCATGTCGCCTCTCCTCACCCACGTTGAAGACGTGCAACGCCCATGCGCTCAAAGCGAATGAGCGCTCAAGGCGAATGATTAGTCTCTAAAATTGCATATTTCATATCACATCTACACATTTATTAAATATTAAATCTTGTTAATAATACCTCTCTTGCATGTTTCTAGGTTCATGGCATGAAATGAAGAAGAAGACGCAAAATCACCATTTAATTGGTGATTAAAAGCCTACAAAGATAGCCATTGATCTTGGAGGGTGGTTTCGTCAAAATTAGGGGCCCAAATTCGGATTCCAGGATATATAGCCGACAGGGAGACAAGCGGGGGGCGCGCGCCGCCCTAGGACTGCTGCAGAAACGCGACATTTGCTGCGTTTTCGCGGCAAAGTTGTGGAGCCGCACGCCGTGATTTGACGCGCGGCTCCATACAGATTCCCTGGTGCCCCAGTTCACCTATAAATACCCTGGGATTTCTAGAGCACCAGAGGGAGGGAGTTTTGAGGAATTTTCAAGATTGTTTTTAGGGTTTTCTTCTCCATGTTGTAGTTTTAGGGTAGTTTAGATTAGTTCTTCTTCTTCTTTCTCTTTATATTTTTCATTTCTTGTCGATCTTATAATATGAGAGAGAGTAGTACATAGGTGAAAAGAAAGAGTGCTCGTAATAGAAGATGACAATTTATGAAGGGTTCTCTCTTTATCTCTCTTTGTTTTCTTCTCTCTAACTCCTTTTACATGCTAAGCTAATTTTCTTCTCATGGCAACTAACTACTAACCACTAACTTGCTAACTTCTTACTTGATAATCCACATGAATTTAATAGCCTCTACGTGGCCTTGCTCTTGCAAGATCCATTGATGGCTCATGATGATGGATTCTAACACTCTAACATCCTAACTCTCTAACAAGCTAACATTACTTTACTCCATGTTTACTCTTATTTAATTTTGATGGTTTAAGTGTAGCTTGCACCTGTTTGTTGAGTTTAGATGTGATGAGTTAACATATGGGTTATGCTTTGAAACGCTCTTAAACTAAGGACTAGTGATGGTCAAGGATACATGTGAGACAACTATCACTAAGAGGTTAGCATGGCTAGTGGAGCCATTAGTAGTTAGTAGCCATGGATTTTCTTTCTCTTTTTACTTTGTTTTAGAAATATATCAAAAATCACAAAAATCATTTTTTTTATGTTTCTTACTTCTTCGTGTTTCACCGTACTCTTCTCTTTTCATTCTTTATTTTCTTTTCTTTTCATTCTTTCAAACATAGAAGAAACTTTAACACACATGTGAACATACCAGTAAAACTTTTATCGCTTCCCGTCCCTGTGGATTCGACCCTTTTAGCCTCTATGCTATAACGAAAGTATCGAGGATGTAACGGTCCCAGTAATTTCTTATTGAACTTAGTCCAATAATATTTCTTCGAAATTTCGGCAGCACCTCCCCTAAAATATAGACCATACCATACTACACCACAACAGATAATGTCCACAATGGACACAACACTTCCAATAAAATATTTCGGCACAATTTGCCTACTTATCAACATAATTAAAATAAAATCTCCTTACATAGTCTTGCATTCACCCAACAAACACCAAAGAGTTACAACATCCTTTCCCACAATACATTATACTTGCCATAACATTGTCCAAGTCCTTCCATACATGAAATCAAAGTTACTTACCAAGTTTATATTCAAACAGCCATACATAGAGTTATACTTACATTCCAACACCCAAATTACTTTTCATACATCAAGTTTCCACATATAGATACAATAAGCCGTTTCAAAAGTAGACAAAATATGAAGTAATATTAAACACAAGTATGACATGAGAGGGATCGATCACTCCATATCCATAAGATTTTAGAACCTACATTGGCTTCTTACCCTTGTCCAAACCTGAAATTTACAACATGAATAAAGACATGAGCTTGAAAGCTCAGTGAGTAAACCATCTAAAATCTACTAATCTAATTCCATAGGTCAATTGGGTTTAAGTTGGTCCATAAGTTTATTGAGTTGGTTTCCACTGTGCTATTACATACCCCCATTTTTAAGTTAGATGTCTCAACTACCATGAACAATTTAATAAAGTTTATTTCTATCACACTTTAGTACATAATAGGAATAAATATACTTGTCACCGACTTCCCCCTTCTGCCGCTCCCGCTCGGCCCCTTCCTCCAAGTAATATATATATTATATGCATACACATAATATGATTTTCACCGTCGTCCCCCTCCTACCGGTTCGCGCTCGGCCCCTTCCTCCAAGTAACATATAAACATACACAAGTACTAAAAATAAGATTATCACCGTCTCCCCCCTCCTACCGGTTCTCGCTCGGCCCCTTCCTCCATAATATATAAATATATATACAAAAATGCAAATTTCACCGTCTTCCCCCCCTGCCGGTTCTTACTCGGCCCCTTCCTCCAAAATATATAACAATATATAACACATTCAACTTAACATACAATTTCGCATAAATATTTCATATACTACGAAACGTAGGCAAGCCATCCTCTTGTAGGAGTTAACAATAATGTAGATATATAAACGTCCTAATGTACACAATTTATTCTTTTATAGTAAAAGTGTTACATTACGCCAAAGATTTATATGTCATATTCCCCTTTATTATTTCACATTACAATACCTAGTCCGATATTAAGCCCGTATAGTATCTAGCTAAAATAACAGTATAAACATACACATATCACATAATACTTTATGCCCTTCAACAATATATGAAATCTAGACCACTTCTCCGTATTACATTAACTTACATAGCCACCATGAAGGTTACCCAATTTCTTCTATATGCTTAATAGAACATTAATCTCACGAATACACATACTATGAGAAAATAATTCCTAATCATACGCATTTGGATTTCTCTCTCTTTTTCATATAATTTCACAACACAAAGTCTTTTACTCTTTTTCATTATATACTTATCAACATACATACAAGTATTTCAAATTTTAATTTACTCAAATATTTCTTTATTCAAGACTAGCAACTTCAAAAGTTTAACTTAGATAAAATTTGGGTTTACTCACACGCTTGACGAACGCCTATGTGAAGAACTCCACTTATGTTGCCCGCCGAAACAAGCCCTAAAATTAATAAAATCCTAAGTTAAACAATGATAGAAAATATAACTTTATTTAAGAAAATTTTAGGGTTTTTACCTCCAATAATAATTTGTTTGTCCCCAATTTAGTTCGAAGAAACCCGAATCCGACCGCGGATTTCCCGAAATCCCTCCTCGAAAACCCCTCCTCCTCTCCTTGGCGCGCCGCTGCCGCGCCTCCCCTAGTGCTGCCCGTGCGTCCCCCCCTTCCAGCGCCGCCCGCACCTCCCTCCAGCGCCGCCGCGCGCTTCGCAGGCGCCGCCGCGCCCCGCCGTCGTCCGCGCGCGCCTCTTGCCGCGGAGCCGCCCTGGCCGTCGCCTCCTTCTGGCGCGGCTGGGGTGGAAGTCAACGGGGTGAGAGAGAGAGGGAGACCTGGAATCAAAGAGGAGAGAGAGGGCTTAGGGTCTTCGTTCACAGCCAGGATGAGAAGAAAGAGGAGTTCATTTGGGGGGAGAGAGTTAGGTTAATTTGTAAAAGAATTATTTTCCCCATTTGATATTTAATACTTTCCCTAATTGCTAAGAAATTGCAACTCTCCCTCAATTTCCAAGGCACCCTAGGTAAAGTCCACCTCACTCCCTTTTTCTCACAAATTGTCAACACACCACTCAAAATTAATTATTTTAAAAATAAAATAATGTATTTAGGTATTGTATTCTTAAGTATTATACCCTTATTACATATGTACCAATACTTAATAAAATAAAAATAAAAAAAATGTACCAAAGAGGATACTAATGCATATATATATACATATACATTTACTTCTAGTATTTTCTAAAATTTTAGGATTAAGTTTAAACATGATTGTTACACCGGTTAAATGAAAATTATTTAGACTATACTCCGGATTTATTTAAGTCGGGTGTTACAATACTACCCTCCTTAAAAGAGTTTCGTCCCGAAACTTAGCGTACCTTGAAATAGTTGCGGATGAGATCTTTGCATTTCTTCTTCCGGTTCCCAAGTAGTTTCTTCAAGCTTTTGACTTCTCCACAAAACTTTTACTAAGGGAATTACCTTATTTCTTAATTGTTTCTCTTTACGGTCAAGAATTTGCACCGGCTCCACTGCATAGGACAGATCTTCTTGAATTTGTAGTGGCGAATATTTAAGGACATGGTTGGGATCGGGTATGTATTTCCTTAGCTGTGATACATGGAACACATTATGCACTTTTTCCATCTCAGGAGGTAAGGCTAACCGATAGGCCAATGGTCCAATTCTTTCAATACTTCAAAAGGTCCAACATACCGAGGTCCCAACTTACTTCTCTTGCCAATGCGTACTACCCCCTTCATCGGAGATATCTTCAGGAAAACATTGTCTCCTTCCGTAAATTTCAGGGGTCTCCGACTTGATCTGCATATGCTTTTTGTCTGCTTTGAGCTGCCCTCATCCTTTCCTTATTGTCCGAATCTTTTCTGTAGTTTCTTGGACCATGTCTGGTCCCAGTAACCTTCGATCTCCCACTTCTTCCCAACAAATGGGTGATCGACACTTCCTTCCATATAAGGCTTCGAAGGGTGGCATTCCTATAGTGGACTGGTAGCTTGTTGTTATAGCGAACTCCACTAATGATAGATGCTTCTCCCAATTGCCCCCAAAATCTAATGTACAAGCTCTCAGCATATCTTCTAAGATTTGAATAGTCCTTTCGGACTGCCCATCAGTTTGCGGGTGCGCTGCTGTGCTAAGGTGAAGCTTGGTTCTCAGAGCTTTAGCTAAACTGATCCAAAATCTGGACTAGAACCGAGGGTCTCGGTCTGACACAATGGCTTCAGGCATTCCATGAATTCTAATTATCTCTTGAAGATAGATTTGTGCTAACTTGTCCATTGAGTAATCCAACCGAATGGGTTAGGAAATGTGCGGATTTAGTGGTCGGTCAACTATCACCCATATAGCATCATGTCCACGCGGAGGACTTGGGAAGTCCTGACACAAAATTCATAGTAATATGATTCCATTTCCATTCCGGAACTTGGAGTGGCATTAGCAGTCCCGGGGGCTTCTTATGTTCCGCTTTAACTTGTTGACATATTAGACATTTCTGCACGAACCTTGCTAGGTCATCCTTCATCCCTTCCCACCAAAAATTTGTTCGCAGATCCTGATACATCTTGGTTGCCCCAGGGTGTGCTGTGTAAGGAGTGCAATGGGCTTCCCTCATAATTGTTTCCTTGAGCTCGAAGTTGGAGGGTACACATATCCGGCTTCCCTTCTTTAGTAATCCTTTTCAATGATGAATATTGTGTTTCACCCTTTATTACTTTCTCGAAGTTCTTAACTGTCTGCTCATCATTTTGTTGTGCCTGGTGGATCTTATCATAAAGATCAATTTCCACTCTAACCTGGTTCATCGACTATCTCTATTGATGATCTCCTTGGTTGAACTTCAATCTGCATCCTTTCTATCTCCTTTAATAAATGGCCTGTTGAGTTAATAGTGTAGCTAAAGATCCCTCTGATTTGCGGCTAAGCGCATCTGCTACCCATTGGCTTTCCCAGGGTGATAGTGAATATTAAATCATAATCTTTCATTAGTTCCAACCATCTTCTTGGCGCATATTCAATTCTTTTTGAGTAAATATATACTTCAGGCTCTTATGGTCGGTATATATATCACATGACACACCATATAAATAATGTCGCCAAATTTTTAGAGCCAAATATAACTGCAGCAGTTCTAAGTCATGAGTGGGATAGTTCTTCTCATGGTTTTTAAGTTGCCTGGAGGCATATGCAATTACCCTACCATGCTGCATTAATACACAACCCAACCCCGACTTTGATGCATCACTGTATATAACATTCCTTCAGTCCCAGAGGGCATGGTTAGGATTTGGGCGAAGTTAGCTTATTCTTCAATTCTTGAAAACTATCCTCCTGACTTTCCCCCAATGAAATTTGAGATTTTTCTTGGTCAATTGTGACAATGGTGCCGCAATCCTGGAAAATCCCTCCACAAACCTTCGATAATACCCGGCCAGTCCCAAGAAACTCCGTACTTCAGAGACATTGTAGGTCGGGGCCAATTCTCAATTGCTTCTATCTTTGCTGGGTCCACAGATATTCCTTCTTTAGTAATAATATGACCAAGAAATCCAACTTTTTCTAGCCAGAACTCACACTTTTTGAATTTTGCATAAAGCTGCTTTTCCCTCAATAATTGCAAGACTATTCTCAAATGCTCTTCATGTTCTTCTGGGTTTCTTGAATAGATCAATATATCATCAATGAATACCACTACAAATTTATCCAAATATGGCTGAAAGATTCTATTCATCAGATCCATAAATGCGGCTGGGGCATTGGTCAGTCCAAATGGCATCACCAGAAATTCATAATACCCATATCTGGTTCTAAAGGCTGTTTTAGGGACATCCTCTGATTTGATTTTTAATTGGTGATATCCAGATCTTAAATCCATTTTGGAAAATACACTTGCACCCTGAAGCTGATCAAAGAGATCATCTATCCTTAGAAGTGGGTATCTATTCTTGATAGTGACTTTATTCAACTCCCTGTAATCTATGCACAGTCTCATACTTCCATCCTTCTTCTTTACAAATAATACAGGAGCACCCCAGGGTGATACACTTGGCCGAATAAATCCCAGGCCTAATAATTCTTCTAATTGTTCCTTTAATTCTTTCATCTCTGCTGGTGCCATTCTATAGGGAGCCTTAGATATAGGTCCTATTCCAGGTAGAAGATCAATGGAGAATTCTACTTCTCTGTCCGGAGGTAAGCCTGGCAATTCTTCGGGAAACACATCAGGATATTCTCTTACAACAGTTATGTCTTCTATTCTCACTTCCTCTTTCTCCTTGGCTAATACTGTTGCCAAAAATCCTTGACATCCATGTCGTAATAGTTTGGTGGCCTTTAAGGCTGAGATCACAGGAATGCTGATTTTATTCCTTGTCCCTTCGAACACATATCCTGGGGTCCCTGGTATTTTGAAGATTATTTTCTTTTGATGGCAGTCTACATGTGCATGGTGTGTTGATAACCAGTCCATTCCTAAGATGATATCGTATTCCATCTCTCCTAGTTTGATCAGTCTGCCTGTGTGTTCATTTCTCCTATGACAATTTCACACCCCTTATAATAACATCAGTAATCAAAGTTGTGCCTACTGGTGTGGATACCGCCAGTTGAAAACTCAAGGGTTCGGGTATCTTATTAATTTTTGAGGCAAAAGATGAGGAAATAAACGAATGTGTGGCACCAGAATCAAATAATGCTCGAGCGATTACTCCAGATAATAAATAGTACCTTCCACCATTGAGTTAGACGCCCGGACTTCTTGTTGGGTTAAAGCATTCATCCTTCCTTGAACCCTGGGCTGTTGCACTGAAGCCTGCGTCATGGTTGGTCGAAATGTGTTGCCCGACCGCCGAAAAGCTCCTGATGATCCATTTGTCGGGGCGATGCCTGCGGTCCGCCTGCCTTTTCCTCTAATAGCACCAGTAGGTCCTCGAAGTGTCGGACAATCCCTCCTCATGTGGCCATTTGGCCGCATGCAAAACACTGTTTGTTTACCAGGCAGCTTCCTGTGTGATTTCGGTTGCATCTAGGACACCATGTTCCTCCCGCGGAATTTTGACGCGGATAAGATGCATGGGCGAGCTTTGAAAAGATCCTGCATTTCGAGGCCACGAGTCTGCCATCATTCTTGGAGTTGATGCGGACGAAGATCCAGTTCCTCCTCCGAACCTGAAGTTGGTGGATCCACTATTTGGTGTGCTGAAATATCGGAAGTGTTTGGCAGATGGCAACTCTCTAGTTCTTATATCCTGATTTTCTTGCAGATCCCTTTCAACTTCTAGAGCCTTCTCCACTGCCTGACTGTAAATCTGAAGTTGAAATGGAATTAGTTGGCTCCTGATTTCTGGCCTCAAACCTCGTACAAATCTTTTTGTCCTGTCTTCCTCTTCAGACACCAACTTACCAGCATACCTTGATAGTTGGGTGAATTTGATTTCATATTGATTCACCGTCAATAGATTTTGCTTTAATTCTTGGAATTCCATTGCGAGCTTGTCCTTCATTACTCCGGGTATATACTTCTCATTGAACTTTTTGACCAAGAATTTCCAAGAAATTTCTTCTCCTAGGGATTTGGCTCCTGTTTTAACCACTTCCCACCAATGTTCCGCCTCACCTTGGAACATAAAAGAAGTGAATGATACCCTTTGATCCTCGGTGCATTCCATCACATCAAGTATTTTACAAATTTGACGAAGCCACTCCTCTGCTTGAATTGGATCTGCTCCTCCCTTGTATGGCGGAGAATTCAATTTTGAAATTGCTCTAAGGCCCTGCGTGGATTGTTTACAGTGGTTAACTGCATGAACCAATCCGGCATCCGGTCTGGGGCTCTCCGATCAGTATTGAATCGATCCATCGAAATCTCCTGATGGGTCGGAGGATGGACACTCCCAACTGTACTGTGGGGTGGGGCGTTCTCCTCAGAATTTGTATCCGGCGGAGAAAGTTTAGATCCATTACTACCTAGAAATTTAACAATTCTACTTATCAACAAAATTCTTTGAGATACGAAAGTTTCATATACAAAATACTACTACTATTATAACTTCAAAAGATTTGTTTACAAGATTTTCATGCAATGCTTATATTCATACAAAAGGTACAAGCATACAAACTAAGATATGTCCTTTCTGCACATTAGATTACAAAATACAAGACCCTTTCCAAAAAGTCCTAAACATGGAGGTCCAAAATATTTATCCTCCCAAAATGCTATGTCCTAGTTCTCTGAATTCATGGAGTGATGTTAGAGTCTGAAAAGCTTTTGTCCATACAATCCCCGGCTGAGGCTTCCCCCTTTTGGACTCCTTCTTCTGGATCTTCTTCTGGATCCTCTTCCTCGGGGTCTTCTTCGGGGTCTTCTTCCTCGGGATCTTCTTCTTCTACGGAATCCTCTTCTGGATTCTCTTCTATTATACTGTCATCCCCGCACCTCCATTTTCATTATCGTCGTATAGGTCCATATCTTCAATCCAACTTGAATTCCACCAAATACCCCCATAAAACATCTTCCCAGGGGACTCCAATTCAGCATCAGGTGCATCTTCCTGGTCCTCGGTCCTTGACATATTCCTTACAGCACTCTCAGCATCCTGGATGTTATTCTCTTTGTTGCGTTTGCTACCCTCATCACATTGGTACTACCTTTGGATTCACTAAAGATAGTCTTTGGATCCGTTTCGTCGGACTCATAATCCCAGTCCATACTATTTGCACTCCAACTCTGACTTTCCATCTCTGAGCCCTCTGATGACAACTCGGGCGTGCCAGAATCTCCCATCTGAAAGGATAAGGTTTCATATTAGCTTGTCTTCATTCCTAATCCTCAAAATATAATAGATCAATCATACATATCTATACAAATATATCAATAGAAAAACTTATAATTATCTTACCACTTTCAAGTACTTTCTAGTTGAGTTACCCCTGATTTATCTGATATTTTACTTACTCTCCAGTCTCAGTGTCCCATACCACTGGAGATCCACACGATAGGCCCGCACCTCTCGTAGGATCCGTTCAAATTAAAGTATGCGGGTACCCGAATTAAAACGTAGGAGAACAAGCAAATATCATATATTTCAGGGATCTCATATACTTAAATTTCATGGTCTAATAGCAACCTACCTAGTACTCCCACTAAAAACATGTAGTGTGCATACAACCCTAAAATTTGTCCATCTTTAGTCTAAACCTTGGCTCTGATACCAACTGTAACGGTCCCAGTAATTTCTTATTGAACTTAGTCCAATAATATTTCTTCGAAATTTCGGCAGCACCTCCCCTAAAATATAGACCATACCATACTACACCACAACAGATAATGTCCACAATGGACACAACACTTCCAATAAAACATTTCGGCACAATTGCCTACTTATCAACATAATTAAAATAAAATCTCCTTACATAGTCTTGCATTCACCCAACAAACACCAAAGAGTTACAACATCCTTTCCCACAATACATTATACTTGCCATAACATTGTCCAAGTCCTTCCATACATGAAATCAAAGTTACTTACCAAGTTTATATTCAAACAGCCATACATAGAGTTATACTTACATTCCCAACACCCAAAATTACTTTTCATACATCAAGTTTTCACATATAGATACAATAAGCCGTTTCAAAAGTAGACAAAATATGAAGTAATATTAAACACAAGTATGACATGAGAGGGATCGATCACTCTATATCCATAAGATTTTAGAACCTACATTGGCTTCTTACCCTTGTCCAAACCTGAAATTTACAACATGAATAAAGACATGAGCTTGAAAGCTCAGTGAGTAAACCATCTAAAATCTACTAATCTAATTCCATAGGTTAATTGGGTTTAAGTTGGTCCATAAGTTTATTGAGTTGGTTTCACTGTGCTATTACATACCCCCATTTTTAAGTTAGATGTCTCAACTACCATGAACAATTTAATAAAGTTTATTTCTATCACACTTTAGTACATAATAGGAATAAATATAGTTGTCACCGACTTCCCCCTTCTGCCGGCTCCCACTCGGCCCCTTCCTCCAAGTAATATTTATATTATATGCATACACATAATATGATTTTCACCGTTTTCCCCCTCCTACCGGTTCGCGCTCGGCCCCTTCCTCCAAGTAACATATAAACATACACAAGTACTAAAAATAAGATTATCACCGTCTCCCCCCTCCTACCGGTTCTCGCTCGGTCCCTTCCTCCAATAATATATAAATATATAAACAAAAATGCAAATTTCACCGTCTTCCCCCTCCTGCCGATTCTTACTCGGCCCCTTCCTCCAAAATAATATAACAATATATAACACATTCAACTTAACATACAATTTCGCATAAATATTTCATATACTACGAAACGTAGGCAAGCCATCCTCTTGTAGGAGTTAACAATAATGTAGATATATAAACGTCCTAATGTACACAATTTATTCTTTTATAGTAAAAGTGTTACATTACGCCAAAGATTTATATGTCATATTCCCCTTTATTATTTCACATTACAATACCTAGTTCGATATTAAGCCCGTATAGTATCTAGCTAAAATAACAGTATAAACATACACATATCACATAATACTTTATGCCCTTCAACAATATATGAAATCTAGACCACTTCTCCGTATTACATTAACTTACATAGCCACCATGAAGGTTACCCAATTTCTTCTATATGCTTAATAGAACATTAATCTCACGAATACACATACTATGAGAAAATAATTCCTAAATCATACGCATTTGGATTTCTCTCTCTTTTTCCTATAATTTCACAACACAAAGTCTTTTACTCTTTTTCATTATATACTTATCAACATACATACAAGTATTTCAAATTTTAATTTACTCAAATATTTCTTTATTCAAGACTAGCAACTTCAAAAGTTTAACTTAGATAAAATTTGGGTTTACTCACACGCTTGACGAACGCCTATGTGAAGAACTCCACTTATGTTGCCCGCCGAAACAAGCCCTAAAATTAATAAAATCCTAAGTTAAATAATGATAGAAAATATAACTTTATTTAAGAAAATTTTAGGGTTTTTACCTCCAATAATAATCTGTTTGTCCCCAATTTAGTTCGAAGAAACCCGAATCCGACCGCGGATTTCCCGAAATCCCTCCTCGAAAACCCCCCCTCCTCTCCTTGGCGCGCCGCTGCCGCGCCTCCCCTAGTGCTGCCCGTGCGTCCCCCCTTCCAGCGCCGCCCGCACCTCCCTCCAGCGTCGCCGCGCGCTTCGCAGGCGCCGACGCGCCCCGCCGTCGTCCGCGCGCGCCCTCTTGCCGCGGAGCCGCCCTGGCCGTCGCCTCCTTCTGGCGCGGCTGGGGTGGAAGTCAACGGGGTGAGAGAGAGAGGGAGACCTTGAATCAAGAGGAGAGAGAGGGCTTAGGGTCTTCGTTCACAGCCAGGATGAGAAGAAAGAGGAGTTCATTTGGGGAGAGAGAGAGTTAGGTTAATTTGTAAAAGAATTATTTTCCCCATTTGATATTTAATACTTTCCCTAATTGCTAAGAAATTGACACCTCTCCCTCAATTTCCAAGGCACCCTAGGTAAAGTCCACCTCACTCCCTTTTTTTCACAAATTGCCAACACACCACTCAAAATTAATTATTTTAAAAATAAAATAATGTATTTAGGTATTGTATTCTTAAGTATTATACCCTTATTACATATGTACCAATACTTAAAATAAATAAAAATAAAAAAAAAATGTACCAAAGAGGATACTAATGCATATATATATACATATACATTTACTTCTAGTATTTTCTAAAATTTTAGGATTAAGTTTAAACATGATTGTTACACCGGTTAAATGAAAATTATTTAGACTATACTCCGGATTTATTTAAGTCGGGTGTTACAGAGGAAGCCAAAGCACGCATTTTTAACTATTAATTTCAAAACATACACTTTTCGTGCACGTTTTCCCCCGATCAAATTTTGGCACCATTGCCGGGGATGGAAACGATTTGATTTCACATTTTTTTAACTTTTCTTCTTTGTTTTTTGGTATGCAGGTCAAACTTTTAGCATTGCTGAAGTCCACACTTGCTTTTGTATGGTTGGGTAAATTCTTGTATATTATTATATTTTGCTGCTACCTTTTATTTTTATTACCTGTGCACTGTAATAATTTTAAGAACTAAAATACGGTAATTGGATGTTTTAAAACAGTTTAGACATTTGCATTCAGGCACGTGTCGATTTCAATTCCAATATACTGTATTTTATTCTTGTGTTGTTCTGATCTTGACGGAGGTGTACATATTGCATCGCATATAGTTAGGACAAACACGTGGGTGATTTACTCTCATTGTATGTTCATTATTATCTTATATTGCATACTTGCACGAATTGAATTTAAGGGCAAAACTCATACAACATAAGGTGGAGAAGTCATTACCCATCCTTAGCCCAAAAATTACCTCCCCACTCACACAACCCATGTATTAATAAAAATTGCTAGACGTTGGCCCCTAGGGACATCTCGGACTCATTTAGGAGATTGACTAAAGGGGAAAATTGTTAGAGTTTGACTCTTGTCAAATCAGTGTCGAAGGTTGGGGATTGAGAGGCGAAACCTCGAAGAACAGTGGTTTGACATAATTAGGCTCGTTGCTCCGGCACAGATACCTCCCACTGATCTTGCCCTTACCTGGCCGATTAACTCGTGTCAAATTCTGACGATGTATCCCCATGGACAGTCTAACCAATTAGGAGTCGTCTCTAGGTCTAAGTCAACCCTAACATAAGCTTGTTTTCTTTTTCTTTTTCTTTTTTCTTTTTCTTTTTCTTTATTTGTTTGTTTGTTTGTTTTTCTTTCTTGTAAATTGTGTTATGGATTTCAACAACAATAATTTTTTCGATCCTAATATGAATCCAAATTTCACCCCAACCTCATTTGACTCGGACAACTTCAACCCGGATATGTACAACATGAACCAATCATATAGGCCGGATTGGGATTATTCGACTCAATATGACCCATACCCCCCAATCTTATGACCATAATTTTCAAAATAATTTTAACTCTTCACAGAGTCAATGGGGATTCACCTTCTACGAGTCAAATTTTCAACCCCTTTGTCCACAATTTTCACAATATTCATTCCCTGATTTTGATTCATATACTCCTTTTCTTGTTCCACCAACGGAAGAAAAATCTGATTTGGAAATGAGTATGGAATGAAATACACCTAGAGGGGGCTGAATAGGTTTACTAGCTAATCTAATGACAAATGATGCGAAATTAAAATTCAATTATAACACACTATGTGTAACCAAAGAGTATTGCCAAATTCCCGTGAAGGGCTCTGGACTAACTCCTTGAGATTCCTCTAGATTAAGAGTTGAGGTGCTATATGAAGCTCTCTTGGTTCAACACAAGTATGGACACACACAACTATATCTAGCATATAAATATGAACAATATAAAGCAATGCAAGATATAAGAGAGATAGAGTTTAGAGATAGTGGATCAAACGCAAACACCAAAATATGTTTCGAGGTTCGGGCTACTGCTCTACGTTCCCTCCTGCACACAGAAGGATTTTCACTACGTCCACACAGGACCTCCCACAAAGGGAACCTCTACTGAGGAATTTGCAATTACAAACTTAGAGTATACAACTCCTCTCTCCAACACAATCACCTCTACTCAAGAGGCAGAGCACAAAGCCAAAACTCAATCACCTCTACACAAGAGGGGTGAGCCACAAATTCAAAGCAAAACCCCAATCACCTTTACACAAGAGGGATAGGTACAAAGCAAAGAAAAGAAGAGATTACAACACTTGGTAATCACAATAGACCACAAATAATTTTCCTCACATAAACAAGATCCTATAGATAGGATTAGATATGATAGCTCAAGTGTGAGAAAATAAGGTATTTGGAAAACAAAATCACAAAAAAAAATACTTGAGAAAAATACTAAATAGAAATAAAAATAAAAATCAAAACCAATTTTTCAAAGACTTCTTTTTCTTTAATTTTTCCAACCCTTTGAAAACTAAAATAAAAGATAGAGATTTAAAGCACAAAAACTCTTTTGGAACTCTTTAGAAAATGGGCAAGATGGCACTAGAAAGCTGGTTAAAATTCTCTTCTCAAATCTTATTCAAAACAGCCCCCAAAACCCCTTTATATAGGGCTAAGAGAAAAGCTGTTGGCAGCCAGAAAAGGTTGTTTTTGACCTTCTGATCGATCGGCCGGTCGACCGTTCAACGGTCATATTTCTGACCGTTGGAGCGCCCGGTCGACCAACACTACCTGAGATTTGGGTAGTTACAGTCAGTCGACCAGCCTTCTAAGCTGGCCTTGTATACGTCCTCGTGCATATCGGTCGACCGGTCTGATCGACCGCCAGTAGGTTCTGGCAGAGATAAAGGGACTTGAAACTTAGACATTTTAACTCCAATAAAATTTCATAAATTCTCATAAATTTCACAAAATAAGTTCTTATAAATATTTGAAGAATAAACATGTGTGACCAAAAATCAACACATATTGCAAACTATTTGAACTATATTTGTGATATAGAAATTAAGTTTAAACGCAAAATCAGTATTTTTCAAAAACCAAACTTTGAAATGAAAATCCAATTTTTCCCAAACTTGTATAAATACAAAAACATGATATTGAAACACATTTGAAGCATATTATGTATGGATAGAATCCAATACACATGTAATTGATATATCTATATTTTTGACATGAAATCCAAAATAAGTTTTGTTAATTACAAAACTCTAAACACATGAATAGGATCATAAAAATAAGTTTTTCTAAATGTATGAAGTATATATGTATATATATGAAATCTAATATACATTAAACCATGTAAACTTATTTTGATTTTATTTATTCATGAAAATCATATATATGTATATTTGAAATCCAAAACTAGTTAAACCGAAAACCAAACGTATTGAACTTGTGTATGTGTGAACTTGAGCATATCAACACTAGTCTATCTTTACACAAGATCTAAACATAACTAAATTAAATACAAATCGAAGTCTTCTTGTAGAACTCCTTCTCCAAGCCAACTCGATCACAACACGATCTAAAGAGCTTGACTCCATCCGAGTGCTAGATGCGATCTTGAGCGCGAACTCTTGAATCTACATGTGTTAGTTCCAAAACTCCTTTGTTGAAGCTAAGCACCAACTAAGATCTTGATAGATGATCTGAAACTATATAAAAATAAGATCATTAGTAGTATAACTACAAAAGCTAATCATCATCAAAACTAGAGTGATGGGCCTTTGGGCCAACAATCTTCCCTTTTTGATGATGACAAAACTCATAGAGTTATATATGCATGGATTAAAGATAAGCTTCATAGAAGCTCTCCCTTAACTCATGCATAGCAATAAACAAATAAATATTTAATTAAATGCATAAACTAAATAACACATATATGCATAAATATCAATATTAAGCAATGCATATATAAACTTTCAAAATTCTTCTTCCCTTTTTTGTCAATTCATCAACAAAGATGTAAGGACAATCAAACAATAAAAATATATATGCGATATACATTCATGAAGAGGAGAGACGTAAAGTTAGCTCCCCTTGCATACATGCATTACATGGAGAACGGATGACATGACCCTAACCCACATAAAGCATAATATACAATGCATAAGCGGAGATGTTAAGATCCCCCTACACACGTGTACCACATAAAAGAAGAGAGGTCAAGCTCTACTATATGTGTAATACACTTCAACATGAATCTATATATAGAGAAGATGTTAAGCTTCCCTTGCATATAGGTAATATATATCAAAAAAATTTGAAACCACTTTAAAACAAGTTTTTGAAATTTCTTGAAGTCAACAAAATGAATTATGATACCGACGAAATTAAATAGTAGTTGACAAAAACAAATGTTGTACCACTTGTAATTTTTTTTTTTAAAGATATCAATAGTAGATTTTGAACCAATTGAAGGTGAAACATGAAGTACATTTTGATACAAAAAAAATATCAATTGAAATCAATGCATTAAGCTTGTAATGATACCAATTAACATTTGGAATAAAATTAAGTTTAACATAAACATAATTTGTGCTTTAAGAATGTAAATATATTGTAAAACAAGCATAATCAAATCATATATATATATATATATATATATATATATATATATATATATATATATATATATATATGAAATTGGAAATACTAATTGAAATTGATACTAGTTGAAATTTGAAGCATACATATATAGAAAACAAATATGAGTATACAAAAATGAAATAACACGAAGATCATGTGTATATACCTACCACTCTATTCATACATATGATAAAAGATATTCAATAAGGGTATACAAGTCATGGTCGCCCATCTAACCGCCCTTTGGTTGGTAGAGGTTTTTAAAAATAAGAGTTTGAAAATAATTTAACATATTTGAAAACTCTACCAATTTAAGAATCAAGAAGTTAATTTAAAATAATTTTTGAAAAAACTAGTTAAAGATCCTTCAAAACATGAAACCAAATTATATATTCCATAAAGCATTGTTAAGTACACAAAAATTGTCACCTAAGATCTAAACGGCTCAAAAATGTACTCATAAAATAAGTATATGAGTAAACAAATGAAATGTGAGTGCACAAGAATCATGTGAATAGCATATTCATGAAAATAATCAATAAGGTTCAAAACAAACATGAAATTCTTTTATCAAAAACATGAAAATCATCAAAACTAAAATTTTCATCAAAACTACAATCATCAAGATATATGTAAGTTTTGTTGAAATTAAAGGTATACATACATATCCAAACATAGACTAGTCCACAAATGTATATTGCATGAAGGCAAGTGGCTCTAGGATATACATATATATATATATATATATATATATATATATATATATATATATATATATATATATATATATATATATAAGTTTTAGAAAAAAATAACATATACATGAGGAAAAACATGTACAAAGATAGGAAAAACAAGTATAAATAAAAGAATCATCAAAACTAGATTATACATGTACATGTAATGAGTATAAATGAGTAATGAAGCACAAATACATAATAACCAAGTGTAGCTTATTATATTTACAAGTATAAACACATGTTTTAATAAAAAACTTCATCTAAACAAGTAATCAAATATAAAGTGTAAAATCATAAACAAACATGATCATTAGGATAAATGCACGTGCTTTAGAGATATGATATACACAATAGCTAAATTATAGTGAGAACACAAAAATAATAGTCCATATAAATATGGGTGTATCTCAAGTCCTAGTTATGTATATCTCAAGTCTAATTAATATTGCATTTAACATAATAACATGAAAACGTGAGAACCAATACATGCTAAAATCATCAATTTCAAAAACATGTAAACTAATAAGAGTTAGAGATAGTTACAAAAACCAATAGTGAAAATACACCTAGAAGGGGGTGAATAGGTGTATGGCTAATCTAATGACAAATGATGTGGAATTAAAAACTAATTGTAACACACTTAGTGTAACCAAGAGTGTAGCCGAATTCTCGGTGAAGGGCTCTAGACTATCTCCTCTAAATTTTTCTAAATAAGAGTTGAGGCGCTATATGAAGCTCTCTTGGTTCAACACTAGTGAGGCACACAATCAATACCAAGCATATATATGATATGAACAATATGATGCAATGCAAGATATAAAAGAGAGAGAGAGATATGAGATAGTAGATCAAACACGAACACTGAGATATGTTTCGAGGTTCGAGCCACTGCTCTATGTCCCCGCCTTCACACAGAAGAATTTTCACTAATGCGTCCACACAGGACTTCCCGCACAGGGAACCTCCACTGAGGATTTGGGTAATACAAACTTGGAGTACACAACTCCTCTCTCAAACAATAACAACCTCCACACAAGAGGCAAGACACCAAGCCACACAAGATCAACCTCTCAATTGACGGATAGGCACAGAGCCAACACAATCACCTCTATATTAGAGGGATAGGCACAAAGCCAAACAACAACAATCACCTCTACGCTTCGAGGGATAAGGCACTAAGCCAAAAACTCCAACCTCAATCACCTCTACACTTAGAGGGATACCAACACAACCTCCACAATCACCTCTACACAAGAGGGATAATGACAAACACAAGAAGGTTACAACTCTTGATGATCTCAAAGACCACAAACCAATTTTCTCACAAAACAAGATCCTAATAGATAGATAGCTCAAGTGTGAGAAAACAAGGTGTCTGAAAATCAAAACACAAAGAAAAATACTTAGAAAAACAACTAGAATAAGATAGAAATGAAGATCAAAACCAATATCCCAAATACTCTATTTTCTTTGATTTTTCAACCCTTGAAAACAAATAAAAAGATAAAATCTTTTAGCCCAAAAACTCTTGAAAACTTCTTGCTAAAACACTTAAGAAGATGGGAAAATTTTCTCTTGAAATTCTTTTTTAAAACAGCCCAAAGGGATAGGTATTTAGAACCCATTCTAAAAACTAGCCGTTGGGCCAAATCAGCAGCTGAGTCTGCTGTCGATCGACCGGCTAACGGTCGGATTTCTGACCATTGTGCCATCGGTCGACCGCCCGGTCGACCGAGGCTGGATCCTGAGAGCAAAGCCCCCTGGCCTATCGACCGCTCGGTCGACCGGGGCCAGATCCAGAGAGCAGAGCTCTCCAGACGGTTAACCAGCCTTGTCGACCGGCCCTCAAGCCAAATGGCTGTGCACGTTTGTGCACATCGGTCGACCGGACCGGTCGACCGGCAGAAAGCCAGATACATATTTTTAGGGATTAAAACTTGGTCTTTTTATTTTAATAAAATCCTATAAAATCACATAAATTTCATAAAAATAAGTTCTTATAAGATCTTTGAATGCCAAACATGTGTGACTAAAAATCAACATATATTACAAACTATTTGAACCGTTTTTGTAATATTGAAATTTGGTTTAAACACAAAATCCGTATTTTCCAAAACTTAAATGTTTGAAATGGACAACCGTTTTCTTCAAAACTCATATAAATACAAAAACATGATATTGAAATAATTTTGAAGCATATTGTATATGGATAGAATCCAATATACATATAAGATATATATCTATATTTTTGACATGAAAACCAAACCGGTTAAACCGAAAAACAAACTTTAAACTTGTGTGTGTATGTGAACTTGAGCATATCAATACTATCTATCTTTACACAAGATCTAAATAATCTAAACTAAACAAACCGAGGTCTATTGTCTCCAAGCCGACTCAATCCAAATGCGATCCAACGAGTTTGACTCCAGCCGAGTGCTAGATGCGATCTTGACGCGCGAGTTCTTGAATCTACATGTGAAAGCTTCAAAACTCTTTTGTTGAAGCTAAACACCTACTAATATCTTGGTCAATCATTGAAACTATTTAAACACAAAATTATTAGTAAACTATAACTACATGAGTTAATCATCATCAAAACTAGAGTGATGGGCCTCTGGGCCAACAATCTCCCCCTTTTTATGATGACAAAACTCATAGAGTTATATATACATGGATTAAAGTTAAGCTTCATAGAAGCTCCCCCTTAACTCATGCATAGCAATAAACAAATGGATATACAATGAAGTGTATAAACCAAACAATACATATATGCATAAATGAAAAAATAAACATAAATAAACTCTCCAAATACTACTTCTCCCCCTTTTGCATAAACAAAATATATATGCATTAAACAAGAAAATAAACATGCATATATAAAACTCCAAATACTTCTCCCCCTTTGTCAATTCATCAACAAAGGGGCGAAAGTAAATCAAACAATATTTTAAGATACCAATTGAAAATATACCAATTTATGATAAAGTTATCTATCGAAACATTATGATACCAATTTATAATACTAATTGAAAATAAATAAAATTTTTAAGATACCAAAAGATACCAATTGAAAATATCTTTTAAATTTTTGATACTATTAGAAAATGAAACATTGTACGTTTTTGATATCAATTGAAATATATAATGTAAATTTTGATACCAAATGAAAGTAAGAACCAATTGAAAATACAAACCAAATTTGGGTAAACACAACTCATTTTGCAATAAGGATATCAAATTAAGAATAATGCCAATTTAAGATTATTGATACCAATATTGAAAATGTTAGCATATACCAAAATAACGTATTTTTCATCATAAAGAGTGGGAGTAAGATACCAATTGAAAATAAAACCGATTGAAAAATAAAACACGAATTTTCTCCCCCTTTATGAAATACCAATAAAAACGATGCATAAGCTTGTATAAGATACCAATAGAAAATAAAACTGATTGAAAATAAAACACGAATTTTCTCCCCCTTTATGAAATACTAATAAAAATAATGCATAAGCTTGTATAAGATACCAATTGGATAATAATTGACATTAAGGACTAAATCAAGCTTAACATAAACATAATTTGTGCTTTAAGATGTAAAGATATTGTAAGCACAATCAAATCATATATGTATATATGTATGAAAATGTAAATACCAATCAAAATTGATACTATTTAAAATTTGAAGCATAAATATATAGGAAAACACAATGAGTATCAAACATAAAAATATCAATTGTGATACCAATTTAAAATATAATGAGAATCAAGTTTATTACTCATACTTACCACCCTGTTCATGCACATGTTTGAAAGATATTCAATTAAGGATATACAAGGAATGGTCGCCCATCCAACCGACCTTTAGAAGGAAGGGGTTTTCAAAAATATGATTTGAAAATATTTTAACATTATTGAAAACTTTCAAAATGAAGAAATACACAACTAGTTTTATGATAATCTTGAAAACTAGTACGAAATCCTTCGAGTAAGAAATAAAATAAGAATATATCCATGAAAACATGAGAATCACTCAACAATTGACACTCAAAGTCTATAAAGTACATATAAGACTCATGAAAACAAAGTCATGAGAAGACATCAAGTAATGTGAGTGTACAAGAATTGTGTGAAAAGTATAATCCTAAAAATAGGCAATAAAGCTCATATGAAATTCCTTACCAAAAACATGAAAATCATCAAAACTAAATATACTTCAAGGTATATGTATGTTTTGTTATAACTAAAAGTATACATACATAACCCAAACATATATGAGTCCATAATAGAATTTGCATGAAAAGTAAGTAACTCAAGGGTATACATGTATATCTAAAGTTTTAAACAAAATTAATATATACATGAAGCTAAACTCATTATCACGAAAAACATATACAAAATAGGGAATACAAGTTGAAATGTAAGAATCATCAAAACTAGGTTATAGTAGTACATCTAATGGGCACAAATGAGCAATTAAGTACAAACATACAAAAATCAAATGTGGCTCATTAGGTATACAAATATAAATACAAGTTTTAATGAAAACTACATCTAAACATGTAATCAAAACATGAAGTGCAAAAAAAAATGATCATTAAGGTAAATATATGTATATTAGAGCTAGCATATACAAAGTAGTTAAACACTAGTGAGAACACAAGAAAAATATAAATCCATACACACATGGGTGTATTTCAAAGACTACATATGCATATCACTAGTCTAATTAACATGACATTTAATAATAATCATGAAAAACTAAAACATGCTAAAAATCAACAATATGAAAGCATGTAAACTAAATAGGAGTTAGAGACGGTTACCAAAATCATTAGGGCTAATTTCTAAATCTCCAAACCATGGTGGTCCTCCCACCAAACTTCCTTGAAAGTGATGCATCCAAAAGTGTCACCATTTGGCTCGAAACGCATCCACCATCAAGGCACCATTACTCTCACGTCAAGCGAGAGCTCACACCTACATCAAATAAAATAGGAGTGATTTTTGGTACCCCTACCATATTGATTCCATGAGGGTTAGCACCTTTCCTAACCTAAACAAACTTGTTTGTAAAATTTGAAGAATTTATTCTATCATAACAAAATTTTACAAGGTGGTCCTTACGTTCACAATGTATACAAGTGTACACATGAGCATACATATAATCATGTGTGTGAGCATGATGAGCATGTGTATGCCTTATATGGTGTGCATGCATATGAGGAACTTGTTTCTTGCGATACATGGATTCCAATCGTGTGTGGTTCATGGCACATTGGTTCAAAGTGGAGCCCAAACAATTAACACTTTTCTTCAATACACAAATATCATTTTTAATACATAAAGACAAAGTTGAGCATGCAACACTAGATGATGAAGTTGTTGGCCCAAAGGCCCATCACTCTAGTTTTGATGATGATCAACTCATGTAGTTATTGTACTAATGATCTTGTATTTAATTAGTGACAGATTTATTATCAAGATCTTAGTAGGTGTGGAGCTTCAACAAAGAATTTAAAGTCAAGTTTTGGAGCTAGCACCGGTTGATTCACGAGCCTATGCATCAAGACCACATCATAAGTTGAGCTCGTTGGTTCGTGTTTGGATCAAGTCAAGAAGATGAGAAGACTTCAAGGGAAGACTTCAAGATCAAGACTTGTGTCTAGGTATAAGATTTTTATTTTTAGATAAAATGTAAAGGATAGAATAGTTGGTGGATTGCTCAAACATATATCACACACACACACTCTTGATTTAGTTGTCTTTTCATAAAAGAATTTTCAGATTTAGAAAAGACTTTCATTTTGGAAAAATACGATTTGGTTTTTGGTATTCCTTATGTATATGTTTTAAACCAAAACCATATTTAGAGCTTAATGCCAAAAACATAGATATTTCATCTTAATTGTTTAGTGGATCATATCTATACACACTATGCTTTAATGAATTCAAAATATCTTGTTTTTGTATCATGAAGAAGTTTGGAAAACAAGTTTTAGAAAAATACAAGTTTTCAATTGAGCCAATATTTCCAATTACAAAAATAGTCCAAATTTTTTATAACATGCCTTGATTTTGTGCAAGCATGTTTGTTTATCAAAGTATATTGGTAAAACTATTTTTGTAGATTTTTATGTATTTTATGGAATTTTTATGTGAGCCAAAAGACCAAGTTTTAATCCCAGATTTTCTGTTCCAGGCTTCAGCCAAGTCGACTAGTCGACATATCAAGTCGACTAGGGCTGAAGTCGGTCGACCGGCTCGGTCGACCGACGTGCACAACGTGCACGCCTTGACCTGGCAGATGGCCGGTCTGCCGACCCTGTCGACCGGAACTGAGAGCAGTGCTCTCTGTTCTTTTGGGTCGACCGGGCGGTCGACCGGAGGCTCCAACGGTCGGATTCTTGACCGTTGGCGGTCGATCGGGCGGTCGACCGACAGGTCTGACAGACCCCAACGGCTAGTTTTTTACTGCCTATAAATTTGGGGGTTTGGGCATTGTTTTCACCAAGATTTGGAGAGTGTTTTTGAGCCAGTTTTTCCAATCCTTTTCAGAGGTTTTTCTCCACAAATTTGAGAGCAAATATTTCCTATCAAAAGGGAAGATTTTATCAAGAGTGTTTAAAGTGATTCTTTGAGTTTTTCTCCACCATTCTCTTCCTTGTTTTTCTCACACAAACACTTGAGCATCCATTGATTATTCATTCTATAGGAGTGTTGTAGTGAGAGTGCTTTTAGGTGATCAAAGTGTTGTGATCACCAAAGATCTTTTTTTTGTACTTTGAGGAGGCGGGCAAGTGTGCTCGCGGTGGTTTAGAGTTCGATTGTGAACTCTTGGTTTGAGGTGCGGCCTCGGCAAGCTTGTGGGGCTTGCGTGTGTACGGGACTAGGGAGTCCGAGGGATTGTAGGTGTTACGGCACCAAGGAAAGATCCATTGGGATCGAGCATAGTGGAAATCCTTCGTGTGTCGAAGGCGGGGATGTAGAGCAAGTGTGCTCGAACCTCGAAACAAATCCCTTGTGTTTGTGATTGCTCACTCTCTCTCTCTCTCTATCTCCTTATCTATATCTTGCATTCAATTATAGTGTTTATATTTATATGCTTGATATACTTGTGTGCTTAAATTGTTATACTTGCTTGGGTTGTTTGCTAACACTTGTATTTAACCAAGAGAGCCAACGCGGCACCTCAATCCTTATCTAGGGGAATCTAGAGGAGTTTGTCTAGAGCCCTTCACGGGGAATTCGGCAGCACTCTTGTGTTATACGTGGTGTTTAGTGTAAGAGTTTTAGTTTAGGTCATAATAGTTTTTAATTCCGTATTATTTGTCATTAAGTGACCATTAGGTTAGCCATCACCTATTCACCCCCCTCTAGGTGAACTTACAATTGATATCAGAGCCAAGTGCTCTGAATTTGGGTCTTACAACCTAGAGTTAAAGATCCTCTTTTTAGGCTAATCACATATTTGTACACACACCATGGATTTCATGTCACCACCCACTGTTGACATTCTTAACATCCACATTTGGAAGGTTAAGATGTTCTTGTACCTCAAGGCCTTAGGTTTTTATGTTTATCTTGCCACTACTAATAATGCATATTGTTTAGATGGTAAGAATTTTGAGGCTAATGCAAAAGCCCTTAATGCTTTAAAGTCAACCCTAAATGATGATTATTTATCTAGGATTTCTAACTTTGATTCGGCTTTTGTAGTATGGAATACCCTCATCTCCCTTGGCGAAAAAGATCAATACTATGCGGGGAGCGATTCGGGTGTTGGAAGCGACACCTCCAACAAGTGCTATATGGTCCAAGGGATAACCCCCTTGAGGTAACTACCGAATCCGAGGATGAGGATAATAACATGTCATATGAATAGCTCTCTACATTTTGTCAATTATTGCTTAAGAAATATGACATGATTAAAAAGGAAAATAAAAATTTGAAAAAGAAATTTGATTGCATGCATATAGAACAAGATTCTTTTAGAAACAAGATTGCATGCTTAGAAAAAGAAAAGGAAGATTTGAAAAATGAGAATGTTACCTTATTTTTAAAATTGAATGATTTGTGTGAAGGAAACAATACTTTGAAAAATAAAATTGATTTGGTGGAAAAACAAAAAGAAGTTGTTTTTCAAGAAAATAAGTCTTTAAAAAGAAAAATTTGTGAAAAAGAAAAAGATTTTGTTTCGAAAAAGAAAAAGAAAAGTGATTCTTTATCTCATCATGCTTTACATGTCACCACAAATGAGATAAAAGTTTTGAAAAATAAAATAGATTGTTTGAGCTCAACTTTGAGCTCGTGTGCATTCAACCATTCTAGATTGGAGTCTTTGTTTTCAAAGAAACAAACTCCACACATTCATGCACATCATCATGCTTATGCTGCACATCATGATCACACTCACACACATAAGCATTCTAATGTGTACATGTGTACACATTGTGGCCGCAAAGGTCATTTAGCAAAATTTTGTTATGACAAGTTGCATCATTTTAATTTTGCTAATAATAAAAAATTTTGGGTTCCTTACAAGACTAACCCCAAAGGACCCAAGAAAAAATGGTTACCAAAATTCCCACCTTGTGTATTTGATGTAGGTGAGGGCTCTCACAAAACGTGAGAGATTTGGTGCCTTGATGGTGGGTGCACTTGAACTAAAAGGACACATATTTGGAGCACCGCTATCAAGGAGGTTTTGGTGGGAAAGACCACCATGCTTGGAGCTTTGGAGTTGGTAACAATCTCTAAACTCCTACTTTTTATGTACATGCTTTTTACATATACCATATTCATAGCATGTTTATGTTTTGTGTTCTTATGTGCTTCATGTGATAAAAACATGCTTAGATGTAGTTTTTATGAAAACTTGTATTATTCATGTACAAATAGTGAGTTACATTTGATTCATATTTATTTGCACTTCATGCTCATTTGTACCCACTATATGCACATGTATAGACTAGTTTTGATGATTCTCTCATTTATACATGCTTTGCCAAATTTTATGATTTTACTTCATGTATATGTATTTCTAATTCAAATCTAATAAATATACATGTATACCCGTGAGTCTCTCGCCTTCATGCAAATACATTTGATAGACTCTTTTATGTTTGGGATATGTATGTGTATTGTTAGCTTTGGATAAATCATACATATACCATGAAGACTAATGTTTTATGAAAAATGATTTTTCATGTTTTTATTTTGTTAAAAATGTGACTTATGATCTTTTTGAGCTTAAATGACTATTTTCATAAAAATGCTATTTACATGATCTTTTAACACTCACATCTTCATTTATTATTTCATGACTTAGTTTCATGATCATTTTGAGCTTTATAGACCATGAGTGATTAAATCTTTATGTACTTAGTTATGTTTTATGAAAAACATATGATTTGATATATTTGAAGGATCTTTAACTAGTTGTTCAAAAACTATTTTATACTAGTTATTTATTCTTCAATTAGATTATAAGATATACACATGATCTTATTTTTTTAATCTTATGGACAAATTCTTTTATTCTCAAGATTTGATGCTTCATGAATTGAATATTAGTTTAAATGATAGTTTTTGTCAACATTAGGATTTATACTTGTACATATTATGGGTCACAAATAAATCTACATATGGTTGGGTTTGATTGCTTATTTGTGCCTATTTGGTGTGCTAGTATAGCCTAGTTTTGAAAATCCTACAATTTTAAACTTGTATTCCCTTTTTGGATTTGTGTTATGATCATGTGCTTTCATTTCATGTATATGTTTATTTTGCCAAACTTTAAGATATACATGTATACCTCTTGAGTCATTTGCCTTTCATACAAATCTATATATATGGACTCAATTGTGTTTAGGGATATGTATGTATACTTCTTGTGTTGTCAAAACATATATATACCTTGAAATATAATTTTTTTTAAAAAAATTTTTGTGTGGTGATTTTCATGTTTTCAAAATTTATGATAATTTTCACATTGTCTTATTTAAAGGAATATTGAGCTTCATTGCCATTTTCATGTGATTTACACATATTTCATGAAAAATATTTTTATTTTATTCCTTGATTGAAGGATTCCGTACTAGTTTTCAAACATTGTCATTTAACTAGTTCGAGTTCTTCATGTGGTAGATTATATGATGTATACACTTAAGCTTATTTTTCTATTGGTATCATTGGATATTTTCAATTGGTATCAATATGAACTTCTTTTGCATATACTCATATTTTGTTTTTCTCATATATGTATGTATCAATTTCTATTGGTATACTCTTTTCATACATATATATGATTTGTTATTTGTGCTTGAGTTAAAATTGTTTTACATGTTTAAAGCACAAAGTTGTTTATGATAAGAAAATAAAATTTTAAGAAAAATTCTCAAGATTTGTTTTATTGAGAAAATTCAAAATTTTGTTTTATAAGAAAATTTAAATTTTTGATTTGTATTGCCTATATGCAAGGAGAGCTTAACATCTCTTCTACATATAGATTCATGTTGAGTGTATTGTATATTGAGGAGCTTAACAACTCTTCTTTATGTGGTACACGTGTATAGGGGGAGCTTCACATCTCCTCTTATGCATTACATAATATGTGTTATGTGAATTGGGGCTTGTCATCCCTTCTTCATGTAATGCATATGTGTAGGGAAGCTAACTTAGCGTCTTCCTCTTCATGAATGTATATCGCATATAACCTTTCTTGATTGATTTGGTTTACCCCTTCTTTGGTTCTTTGTTTCAGACAAAAAGGTGGAGAAAAATTTGATGATTTTGTTTTATTTTAACCCTTTGTTGATGAATGACAAAAAGGGGGAGAAGAATTTGAGAGTTATATGCATGTTGAGTAATATTTATGTTTATGCATATATGTTTTGTTTTGAAAATAGGAGAAAAAGGTTTGATTTGTTTTATCTCCATACATTTGCATACATGTTTATGAGCTTTATTGCATATCTATTTTTTTTATTTGTTATGCATGAGTTAAGGGGGAGCTTCTTTGAAGCTTTACTTTAATCCATGCATATATAACTTCATGAGTTTTGTCATCATCAAAAAGGGGGAGATTGTTGGCCCAAAGGCCCATCACTCTAGTTTTGTTGATGATCAACTCATGTAGTTATTGTACTAATGATCTTGTATTTAATTAGTGACAGATTTGTTATCAAGATCTTAGTAGGTGTGGAGCTTCAACAAAGAATTTAAAGTCAAGTTTTGGAACTAGCACCGGTTGATTCACGAGCCTATGCATCAAGACCACATCATAAGTTGAGCTCGTTGGATCGTGTTTGGACCAAGTCAAGAAGATGAGAAGACTTCAAGGGAAGACTTCAAGATCAAGACTTGTGTCTAGATATAAGATTTTTATTTTTAGATAAAATTTAAAGGATAGAATAGTTGGTGGATTGCTCAAACATATATCACACACACACACCACACTCTTGATTTAGTTGTCTTTTCATAAAAGAATTTTCAGATTTAGAGAAGACTTTCATTTTGAAAAAATACGATTTTGGTTTTTGGTATTCCTTATGTATATGTTTTAAACCAAAACCATATTTAGAGCTTAATGCCAAAAACATAGATATTTCATCTTAATTGTGTAGTGGATCATATCCATACACACTATGCTTTAATGAATTCAAAATATCTTGTTTTTGTATCATGAAGAAGTTTGGAAAACAAGTTTTAGAAAAATACAAGTTTTCAATTGAGCCAATATTTCCAACTTACAAAAATAGTCCAAATTTTTTATAACATGCCTTGATTTTGTGCAAGCATGTTTGTTTATCAAAGTATATTGGTAAAACTATTTTTGTAGATTTTTATGTATTTTATGGGATTTTTATGTGAGCCAAAAGACCAAGTTTTAATCCCAGATTTTCTGTTCCAGGCTTCAGCCAAGTCGACTAGTCGACATATCAAGTCGACTAGGGCTGAAGTCGGTCGACCGGCTCGGTCGACCGACGTGCACGACGTGCACGCCTTGACCTGGCAGATGGCCAGTCTGCCGACCCTGTCGACCGGAACTGAGAGCAGTGCTCTCTGTTCTTTTGGGTCGACCGGGCGGTCGACCGGAGGCTCCAACGGTCGAATTCTTGACCGTTGGCGGTCGACCGGGCGGTCGACCGACAGGTCTGACAGACCCCAACGGCTAATTTTTGACAGCCTATAAATTTGGGGGTTTGGGCATTGTTTTCACCAAGATTTGGAGAGTGTTTTTGAGCCAGTTTTTCCAATCCTTTTCAGAGGTTTTTCTCCACAAATTTGAGAGCAAATATTTCCTATCAAAAGGGAAGATTTTATCAAGAGTGTTTAAAGTGATTCTTTGAGTTTTTCTCCACCATTTTCTTCCTTGTTTTTCTCACACAAACACTTGAGCATCCATTGATTATTCATTCTATAGGAGTGTTGTAGTGAGAGTGCTTTTAGGTGATCAAAGTGTTGTGATCACCAAAGATCTTTTCTTTGTACTTTGAGGAGGCGGGCAAGTGTGCTCGCGGTGGTTTAGAGTTCGACTGTGAACTCTTGGTTTGAGGTGCGGCCTCGGCAAGCTTGTGGGGCTTGCGTGTGTACGGGACTAGGGAGTCCGAGGGATTGTAGGTGTTACGGCACCAAGGAAAGATCCATTGGGATCGAGTGATTGATTAGACGGGAAAGGTGTTGTATTATGGAGTATAATTTGCACACAAATATATTCAAATGAAAGAGAAGTAAGGTTTAGAAACAACCTCAAGTGCTTAGATCACTCCACAAATGTATTTGAGATGATTAATATACCCTTTCCTATCTCCGTTATAGCATAGAGCTATACCGAGTCGATTCTCAGGGAGAGCTAGCGATGGAAGCGTTACGGTCCGTAGTGAAGAAAGTAAACGAGAATTCTTCTATGCTTATAAGAATAAAAATAAATGAGAAAATGAAACGAAAGAATGGATGGATATGTTCATGATGAAAGTGAAAAGAAATCAAGAAGAGGTTTGCTTTGGTATTCACACTAAAAGAAAAGAAAACTTTGAAAAGACTTTTAGATGAAGAAAACCATGGCTAGCTAACCTTTCTTCCTTGCTAAAGACTTACTAAACTCCGTGATGGTGATGCGTGCCTCATGTGGATTCATCGGCCAAGATTCGTCTTGCGTGTTGGACTAATTACTTTCCCACTTGGATGACGGGGGATCATTCTTGGACTTGTCTTGTAGCCTTCATAGATGTCATCGGCCTACAAGATAGACTTTCAATAATGGAATCAAAAGAGCGACACTCAAGGGATGCTAGCAATTAGCATATGTTTGGTGATCCATCTCCATGTTCCATCAAGGCACTTGTTCAAAGACAAGGCTCTAAATGAGGCACACATGAATCATATGGAGAGTTACAACAAGATACTTGCCAAGAAATGAAATTAACCCATCGGAGAAGAGAAGACCATACAACTTGCAAGATTAAAGATAGCAATCACCATGAGTTAGTAGTTAGCAAGGTAAGTTGTTAGTTAGCACATGGTAGAAAGAATTAGCTACTACTAGCCATTACAAAGAAAAAAACAAAGCATGAAGTAAAAGTGCAAGAAAGTAAAGCAACAAGTAAAGAAAGCAAGTAAACTAGAAAATGCAAGAATAGAGAGAAGAGAATGGATCAATCCTTGCTTCACAAGTTGTCACTCCTTGATGTACACAAGCTTTCTCTCTCTTACAACTCTTTCTTTACAAAATTTCTAGGGAAGAAGAAGAGGGTCTAAAGAACTAAAACCTAGAGAAAAAACCTAGAAAAATACAAGCATCTACTAATTTCTCCTCTCTTCTCCATTCCGTCTTTTCTCGCAGGTCAGGTGCAGATATTTATAGGCTGAGAGAGAAGCTTCAAGAGCCTTTTCTGTTGGCGCAAAATCCGGATCTCAACAACCCTGGAACTGCCGCGATCGCGCGGCAAGGGCGCGGCAAAACGGATTCTGTTGGGAAACAGAATTCTGTTGTAGGTTGGTTGAGAGGTTGTTATCCACGTGGCCTTCTAGAATCTTCAATTGGCGCGCGGATCTCTCTGGATTCTGATTTCAAATCTTGGGCTTTATTTTAATCTTAGATTTAATCCCTTTAATTATTGCTAATTAAAGTGATTATTGGGCTTTCTCTCATTTGAGTGTGGACCTGCAAATATATAGAGAAGATGAGTAAAAATCATATATTTATTTGTAATATGCATGGGGATTATGTGGTAAAATATGCAATATTGTGTATCAATCACACCCCCACACTTATTCTTTTGGTCGTCCCGAGCAAAGAAAAGAAAAACTATACTACCAATTTTATTACACCACTTTCGCAGGTGACGCGATTGCACTGAGCGTGTGCAACAAGCCGTTAAACCTCTAGGTTACCCTAGAGGAGGAGTGTTGTCTCCTGAGGGTTTTCAGCGGATTACACCCACAAAATCCATAAAGAAAGAAGACAAATGTTAGTGTTTTGAAAATTCATTTTGAAAGAGAGACATGTTTTCGAACTATTTTTGCAAAAATGTAAGTGATCTTAGGTCATAAGTCCACCTATAATTATTCTTTCTTAAACTTAGTCTCTATGCAAGATCTTATCTTCAATTAAGGTAAGAATTCAAAATTGGATTGAATATTTTATCTTTCATAAAACCTAGATAGTATGCACACCGTGCTCGTGAAGATTTCTGGGATTTCAACTCCCACCATCAAGCCATTTATTTATTTATATATATATTTTTCTGCTTTTTTCTTCCCTTAGTTTAGGCTTTCTAGTTCACCCTTGTAACGAGCCTTTAACCGATGACTCCCAAACCAGTCAGTCTTAGGGCACTAGATGAGAAAACATCCCTCGGATTTAAGGTCTCAAGTGAAAAGGCCACAAAACTAAAGGGGATTATTCTTTTAATCACCGTTAGGCGTGAATAATCATGCTTCTTGAGGCATAATTCTCCAGCTTAATGAGTGATGTTAATCACCGTTAGGCGTGAATAATCATGCTTCTTGAGGCACAATTACCCAGCTTAATAAGTGATGTTTTATTTATATTTTTTTTTATTTTTATGGCATTTTGGTCTTTGTTTCCATCCCAAGAAATGTGTAAGTGTGAAGTGCATACAATCTAAGGTAAAAAATTCAAGATAAAAATATCTCACCAATTTTTCTTACTTAGCCTATAATTTCAAACAAGATCTATTATTTCAACTATGTTTAAGATGTCATAATTAAGGCTTTCTTAATTTCTAAGATACATCTTAATTTTCTTAAAAATAGATCAAAACATTTGTCTCTTATTTCAAAAAAATTTTTTTTTATTTTTTTAATTATTTTTTATTTATTTTTTTTATTTCTAAAAAGAAGTGTAAAAGAAAGAAGATCTAAAAACTCTATGTTAGTAAACCCTCCCCCACACTTATTTCATGCATTGTCCTCAATGCATCATGATATATGTATGCAAGAAATAGGTAAGAGGTAAGAAACTTTTATTTACAAAAAAGTGCAAAAAAAAAAATTATTTACAAAGAGTATATACAAGTGTAACCATTACCTAGGCTTTTGGTCGTTTTCCTCTGGCCCGTTTCCCATCATTCCAGTGCGTCTGCTTTCGTGAGCTCAGTTGGGAAACGGTTTGAATTATGTTAGCCTTAGGTGTTTCCAGATTCAATTTTTTATTATTATCATTCACCCTCATTCCACCACATTGTTCATTAAAAAATTCCTTATCCCCACTCTCACTCTGAATCTCATCACTTCCAATGTTAAGGAAATTCAGCTCCTCTCCATACAATTCTTCAAAACTAAGGTCAACATCCGGAAGTGGACAATCAGCTAACCTACCCCGAGTTGACTCATCTAGATACATGATCTCATCAGCAAACAGGTCTTCAAAGGAAATATCAATTGGAGGTTCGGATATATTCACAGTTGGCTCATTTATCCAAATCAACTTTCCCCTGTTGAAAGGGTACTCGGAAAAGAGAATCACAAGATTTTGACTCATCTTTTGGATCTTCACCTTCTTCCTCACAATTGTTACTAATGAAGCTAACCTCAAATGTTTGATCTTTTATTTTATGAGGCTGTGTGTGGAAGACATTGTGTTCATGTGTCATGTGATCAAAGGTCAACCTCATTGATCCATTCCGGCAATTAATGATGGTATTTGCAGTAGCCAGGAATGGTCGTCCCAAAATGAGAGGAGTTTGAGCCCTTTGATTGGAATTAGACACAGGTTTTGTTTCAAGGACTACAAAGTCAACAGGATAAATGAATTTCCCAACTTTGACAAGGACATCGTGAATTTCCCCCTTTGGTCTAGTGACAGAGCGATCAGCCAATTGGATAGTCATTTGGGTAGGACGGAGATCACCTAACCCTAATTGTTGGTACACAGAGAAAGGCAGGAGATTGATGCTGGCCCCCAAATCAAGAAGTGCCCTATTAATGGTGGTCTGTCCTATGATGCATGAAATGGTGGGGCTACCTGGGTCTTTGTATTTAACAGGAATTGGACCATTGAGCAGCTCGTTGATGGATGATGCTAGGAAGACTTTTTTAGGGACTTGTGTTTTCCTCTTCTTGGTGCACAGTTCCTTTAAGAATTTAGCATATGATGGCACTTGTTGTATGGCATCAAGAAGAGGGACATTGATTTGGACCTTATTAAACATTTCTTTTATCTTCTCTATGTGAGCATTTGTCTTGGGATTCTTAAGCCTATTTGGAAATGGTACAACAGGCTTATAGGGTTGCTCATCTACCTTTTCTTTACCCTTGGCTTTTGAAGTGGATGGCTC
Source organism: Agave tequilana (assembly GCA_038442645.1). Taxonomy (NCBI): domain Eukaryota; kingdom Viridiplantae; phylum Streptophyta; class Magnoliopsida; order Asparagales; family Asparagaceae; genus Agave; species Agave tequilana. Next base: position 87,521 of record JAVJIF010017029.1, read on the forward strand.
TGTACTAGAAGATGGTTTGTCAGAAGCTGGTTGTATTGGGACAGGAGGTGTTGGCTTTGGTACAGGATGAGATGGTGGACTAGAAACCTTATTATCGACTTGTTTTCCAGATCTCAGAGTATGAATAGCATGACATTGACTGGGTCCTGAATCTTTCACTTCATTCAAAGGAAAGTGATGTTTGGGAGTTGGCAATGGCTGGCTTGTAAACATTCCTTTTTGTCTTTCATCCAATTGCCTAATTTGGACCTTCATTTTATTCAACTCCTGCTCCTGGTTCTTTGTAAAGGTTTCTAACATTTTTTTCAACTCTGATATTTCTGAATTATTTTGGGGTAGATGTTGTTGATATGGAGATTGGAATTGTGATTGGTAGTATGGCGGGTTTTGATATGGTTGTGACTGAGGTGGACTTTGAGATGGATGAACATACAGTGAATTATGATTGAAACTGGATGTGTGAGAATGAGCATTATATGGATGTGGAAGTGGTGGTATGTAATGCTCAGAACCAGACTGACTCCATGAAAAATTTGGATGGTTCTGCCATCCTGAATTGTATGTGTTGGAGTATGGATGTCTGGTAAATGCTGCATTCATGTTCTCCTGATAAGATTGGGGCTGATACAAAGGACACTCCTCAAAGACATGGCTAAGGTCATGACAGTTGGTGCAACCCGGTTGAATTACAGGCAATGGGTTGACCTGATTTACAACAGAATTTCCCCTAGACTCAAGCAGTTCTATCCTCTTCATCAATTGTGTGATCTTGGTTTCTGCAGCTATAGAGGATTCTATGGAGTGTGTACCAGTTCTGGAAGTGGTGGGAGTGGATTTATCAGGACATGACTCCCACTGAATGGTTTTCTCAGCTAGGGTTTCAAAGAGATCCCACCCCTGATGTTCATCTTTCTTCAAAAATTCCCCTTGACACATGGATTCAAGGAGGGTTTTCGTTTGGTAATCTAAACCGTCATAGATAATCTGGCATAAACGCCATTTCTCTATGCCGTGATGAGGACATAGGGCTAGAAGGTCTTTGAAACGCTCAAGATACTTCCAGAAAGGTTCATTAGGGTCCTGCTTGAATTGCATTATATTCTTTCTCATGAGGGCTGTTTTGTGGATAGGATAGAATTTCTTAAGAAAGACTTTAACAAAATCATCCCAAGAAGATGTGGAACTGACGGGAAGATTGTAAAGCCACTTCTTAGCTAAATCCTTAAGTGCAAACGGTATGAATCTTAACCTAACAGCATCCTCGGTTAGTTGGGAAATTCTCATCATTTGGCATACCTCTTCAAACTCACGAATAAAGAGGTACGCGTCCTCAGACTCAAGACCATGGAATCGGGAAAGTGTATTAATGAATTGCGGTTTCAGCTCGAAGTGATTTCCATTAGATTCGGGGAGAAGAATGCAAGATGGAAGGGAGGTGCGAATCGGATAGAATCGATCCTGAAGTGAGACGTTGTTTTCCATAATGTCAAGTGGTTGTGTAAGTGCAGAAAGTCTAACAAGTCTTGCAGATTCTGAATCACGAAACCACTCTTGTATATACAATCACAAACAACGTGCACCGATCACACCAGCGAAAAAGAAAAAATGAAAATAACAAACAAATAAAGAAAAATCAATCCAAGCTTCTAGGATTCCTGGACCTAGACGACTCCTAACAGATTAGACCGTCCACAGGAGGTTTAGTGTAGACTTTGACTATAAGCGAATCAGCCAGGGAAGGGCAAGGTTGGTGGGAGGTTTTCCGTCAGAGACGTTCCTTAATTAAGTAACCAGCAACCTTCAGGCTTTCGGCCCTCAATCCCTTTCCTAGACACTGATTTTACAAAAGTCAATTTCCAACACTTTTCCTCCTTAGGATAATCTCCTAAGTGAGTCTGAGATGTCCCTAGGGCCAACGTCTATCAAATTTTATTTACAAGCTTTGGATTGTGAGTGCGTGGGAAAATGATTTTCGGGCTAAGGAAGAGGTGATAAAATCCCCACCTTATCTTTTTATGGGTTATGCCCTTAGAATTGATTTGTGCAAGTGTACGATATAAACAAACAAGGTTCACTCAAAGTGTATTTAAATCAAACAAAGAGTGAGTCCTAGTCTATATGCTATGCTTACGCACCTTGCCTCCAGCACTCTTCAACAGTAAATGTAAAGGAATTGAAAGACACGTGCCTAGAATGCAAATGTCTAAACAATTTTTTAGCTTTTCAACCAATTTTTACTGTTGATTATTAGCAGGAGTATGGTGAAGAATACAAGAAATTAAGTACTGCAGCAGAAGTATTTTGCAGAGCTGAAGATCCTGCAGAAAAATGATCAGTAGTGAGCTCCTCCTTGCCGCAGAACCGCGGCTTTTGCCGTGGGAACGCGGCAAGTCAGAGGGCTTCTGGTCTCTGCTTTCGAGAGCAGAGGCCCAGAGCCACTTATATGTATTCTGCAATGCAAATTTTTCTGTTTTTCTTCACCTGTAACCTGCAACAGAGAAGAAGATTCGTTTAGTTCTTCACTTTAAAGAAAATCCGTTGCTCTCCCCGGCAACGGCGCCATTTTGATTGATTAGACGGGAAAGGTGTTGTATTATGGAGTATAATTTGCACACAAATATATTCAAATGAAAGAGAAGTAAGGTTTAGAAACAACCTCAAGTGCTTAGATCACTCCACAAATGTATTTGAGATGATTAATATACCTATTCCTATCTCCGTTATAGCATAGAGCTATACCGAGTCGATTCTCAGGGAGAGCTAGCGATGGAAGCGTTACGGTCCGTAGTGAAGAAAGTAAACGAGAATTCTTCTATGCTTATAAGAATAAAAATAAATGGGAAAATGAAACGAAAGAATGGATGGATATGTTCATGATGAAAGTGAAAAGAAATCAAGAAGAGGTTTGCTTTGGTATTCACACTAAAAAGAAAAGAAAACTTTGAAAAGACTTTTAGATGAAGAAAACCATGGCTAGCTAACCTTGCTTCCTTGCTAAAGACTTACTAAACTCCGTGATGGTGATGCGTGCCTCATGTGGATTCATCGGCCAAGATTCGTCTTGCGTGTTGGACTAATTACTTTCCCACTTGGATGACGGGGGATCATTCTTGGACTTGTCTTGTAGCCTTCATAGATATCATCGGCCTACAAGATAGACTTTCAATAATGGAATCAAAAGAGCGACACTCAAGGGATGCTAGCAATTAGCATATATTTGGTGATCCATCTCCATGTTCCATCAAGGCACTTGTTCAAAGACAAGGCTCTAAATGAGGCACACACGAATCATATGGAGAGTTACAACAAGATACTTGCCAAGAAATGAAATTAACCCATCGGAGAAGAGAAGACCATACAACTTGCAAGATTAAAGATAGCAATCACCCATGAGTTAGTAGTTAGCAAGGTAAGTTGTTAGCTAGCACATGGTAGAAAGAATTAGCTACTACTAGCCATTACAAAAGAAAAACAAAGCATGAAGTAAAAGTGCAAGAAAGTAAAGCAACAAGTAAAGAAAGCAAGTAAACTAGAAAATGCAAGAATAGAGAGAAGAGAATGGATCAATCCTTACTTCACAAGTTGTCACTCCTTGATGTACACAAGCTTTCTCTCTCTTACAACTCTTTCTTTACAAAATTTCTAGGGAAGAAGAAGAGGGTCTAAAGAACTAAAACCTAGAGAAAAAAACCTAGAAAAATACAAGCATCTACTAATTTCTCCTCTCTTCTCCATTCCGTCTTTTCTCGCAGGTCAGGTGCAGATATTTATAGGCTGAGAGAGAAGCTTCAAGAGCCCTTTCTGTTGGCGCAAAATCCGGATCTCAACAACCCTGGAACTGCCGCGAGCGCGCGGCAAGGGCGCGGCAAAACGGATTCTGTTGGGAAACAGAATTCTGTTGTAGGTTGGTTGAGAGGTTGTTATCCACGTGGCCTTCTAGAATCTTCAATTGGCGCGCGGATCTCTCTGGATTCTGATTTCAAATCTTGGGCTTTATTTTAATCTTGGATTTAATCCCTTTAATTATTGCTAATTAAAGTGATTATTGGGCTTTCTTTCATTTGAGTGTGGACCTGCAAATATATAGAGAAGATGAGTAAAAATCATATATTTATTTGCAATATGCATGGGGATTATGTGGTAAAATATGCAATATTGTGTATCAATCATCGAGCATAGTGGAAATCCTTCGTGTGTCGAAGGCGGGGATGTAGAGCAAGTGTGCTCGAACCTCGAAACAAATCCCTTGTGTTTGCTATTGCTCACTCTCTCTCTATCTCCTTGTCTATATCTTGCATTCAATTATAGTGTTTATATTTATATGCTTGATATACTTGTGTGCTTAAATTGTTATACTTGCTTGGGTTGTTTGCTAACACTTGTATTTAACCAAGAGAGCCAACGCGGCACCTCAACCCTTATCTAAGGGAATCTAGAGGAGTTTGTCCAGAGCCCTTCACGGGGAATTCGGCAACACTCTTGTGTTATACGTGGTGTTTAGTGTAAGAGTTTTAATTTAGGTCATAATAGTTTTTAATTTCGCATTATTTGTCATTAAGTGACCATTAGGTTAGCCATCACCTATTCACCCCCCTCTAGGTGAACTTACAATTAGTATCAGAGCCAAGTGCTCTGAATCAGGGTCTTACAACCTAGAGTTAAAGATCCTCTTTTTAGGCTAATCACATATTTGTACACACACCATGGATTTCATGTCACCACCCACTGTTGACATTCTTAACATCCACATTTGGAAGGTTAAGATGTCCTTGTACCTCAAGGCCTTAGGTTTTTATGTTTATCTTGCCACTACTAATAATGCATATTGTTTAGATGGTAAAAATTTTGAGGCTAATGCAAAAGCCCTTAATGCTTTAAAGTCAACCCTAAATGATGATTATTTATCTAGGGTTTCTAACTTTGATTCGGCTTTTGTAGTATGGAATACCCTCATCTCCCTTGGCGAAAAAGATCAATACTATGCGGGAGCGATTCGGGTGTTGGATTCTCTATATTTTGTCAATTATTTCTTAAGAAATATGACATGATTAAAAAGGAAAATAAAAATTTAAAAAAGAAATTTGATTGCATGCATATAGAACAAGTTTCATTTAGAAACAAGATTGCATGCTTAGAAAAAGAAAAGGAAGATTTGAAAAATGAGAATGTTTCCTTATTTTCAAAATTGAATGATTTGTGTGAAGGAAACAATACTTTGAAAAATAAAATTGATTTGGTGGAAAAACAAAAAGAAGTTATTTTTCAAGAAAATAAGTCTTTAAAAAGAAAAATTTGTGAAAAAGAAAAAGATTTTGTTTCGAAAAAGAAAAAGAAAAGTGATTCTTTATCTCATCATGCTTTACATGCCACCACAAATGAGATAAAAGTTTTGAAAAATAAAATAGATTGTTTGAGCTCAACTTTGAGCTCGTGTGCATTCAACCATTCTAGATTGGAGTCTTTGTTTTCAAAGAAACAAACTCCACACATTCATGCACATCATCATGCTTATATTGCACATCATGTCACACTCACACACATAAGCATTCTAATGTGTACATGTGTACACATTGTGGCCGCAAAGGTCATTTAGCAAAATTTTGTTATGACAAGTTGCATCATTTTAATTTTGCTAATAATAAAAAATTTGGGTTCCTTACAAGACTAACCCCAAAGGACCCAAGAAAATATGGGTACCAAAATCCCCACCTTGTGTATTTGATATAGGTGAGGGCTCTCACAAAACGTGAAAGATTTGGTGCCTTGATGGTGGGTGCACTTGAACTAAAAGGACACATATTTGGAGCATCGCTATCAAGGAGGTTTTGGTGAGAAAGACCACCATGCTTGGAGCTTTGTAGTTGGTAACAATCTCTAAACTCCTACTTTTTATGTACATGCTTTTTACATATATCATATTCATAGCATGTTCATGTTTTGTGTTCTTATGTACTTCATGTGGTAAAAACATGCTTAGATGTAGTTTTTTATCAAAACTTGTATTATTCATGTACAAATAGTGAGTTACATTTGATTCATATTTATTTGCACTTCATGCTCATTTGTACCCACTATATGCACATGTATAGATTAGTTTTGATGATTCTCTCATTTATACATGCTTTGCCAAATTTTATGATTTTACTTCATGTATATGTATTTCTAATTCAAATCTAATAAATATACATGTATACCCGTGAATCTCTCGCCTTCATGCAAATACATTTGATAGACTCTTTTATGTTTGGGATATGTATGTGTATTGTTAGCTTTGGATAAATCATACATATACCATGAAGACTAATATTTTATGAAAAATGATTTTTCATGTTTTTTTTTTGTTAAAAATGTGACTTATGATCTTTTTGAGCTTAAATGACTATTTTCATAAAAATGCTATTTACATGATCTTTTAACACTCACATCTTCATTTATTATTTTATGACTTAGTTTCATGATCATTTTGAGCTTTATAGACCATGAGTGATTAAATCTTTATGTACTTAGTTATGTTTTATGAAAAACATATGATTTGATGTATTTGAAGGATCTTTAACTAGTTGTTCAAAAACTATTTTATACTAGTTATTTATTCTTCAATTAGATTATAAGATATACACATGATCTTATTTTTTTAATCTTATGGACAAATTCTTTTATTCTCAAGATTTGATGCTTCATGAATTGAATATTAGTTTAAATGATAGTTTTTGTCAACACTAGGATTTATACTTGTACATATTATGGGTCACAAATAAATCTACATATGGTTGGGTTTGATTGCTTATTTGTGCCTATTTGGTGTGCTAGTATAGCCTAGTTTTGATAATCCTACGATTTTAAACTTATATTCCCTTTTTGGATTTGTATTATGATCATGTGCTTTCATTTCATGTATATGTTTATTTTGCCAAACTTTAAGATATACATGTATACCTCTTGAGTCATTTGCCTTTCATGCAAATCTATATATATGGACTCAATTGTGTTTAGGGATATGTTTGTATACTTCTTGTGTTGTCAAAACATACATATACCTTGAAATATAATTTTTTTTAAAAAAATTTTTGTGTGGTGATTTCATGTTTTCAAAATTTATGATAATTTTCACATTGTCTTATTTAAAGGAATATTGAGCTTCGTTGCCATTTTCATGTGATTTACACATATTTCATGAAAAATATTTTTATTTTATTTCTTGATTGAAGGATTCTGTACTAGTTTTCAAACATTATCATTTAACTAGTTCGAGTTCTTCATGTGGTAGATTATATGATGTATACACTTAAGCTTATTTTTCTATTGGTATCATTGGATATTTTCAATTGGTATCAATATGAACTTCTTTTGCATATACTCATATTTTGTTTTTCCCATATATGTATGTATCAATTTCTATTGGTATACTCTTTTCATACATATATATGATTTGTTATTTGTGCTTGAGTTAAAATTGTTTTACATGTTTAAAGCACAAAGTTGTTTATGATAAGAAAATAAAATTTTAAGAAAAATTCTCAAGATTTGTTTTATTGAGAAAATTCAAAATTTTGTTTTATAAGAAAAATTCAAAATTTTTGATTTGTATTGCCTATATGCAAGGAGAGCTTAACATCTCTTCTACATATAGATTCATGTTGAGTGTATTTTATATTGAGGAGCTTAACAACTCTTCTTTATGTGGTACACGTGTATAGGGGGGAACTTCACATCTCCTCTTATGCATTACATAATATGTGTTATGTGAATTGGGGCTTGTCATCCCTTCTTCATGTAATGCATATGTGTAGGGAAGCTAACTTAGCGTCTTCCTCTTCATGAATGTATATCGCATATAACCTTTCTTGATTGATTTGGTTTACCCCTTCTTTGGTTCTTTGTTTCGGACAAAAAGGTGGAGAAAAATTTGATGATTTTGTTTTATTTTAACCCCTTTGTTGATGAATGACAAAAAGGGGGAGAAGAATTTGAGAGTTATATGCATATTGAGTAATATTTATGTTTATGCATATATGTTTTGTTTTGCAAATAGGAGAAAAAGGTTTGATTTGTTTTATCTCCATACATTTGCATACATGTTTATGAGCTTTATTGCATATCTATTTGTTTATTTGTTATACATGAGTTAAGGGGGAGCTTCTTTGAAGCTTTACTTTAATCCATGCATATATAACTTCATGAGTTTTGTCATCATCAAAAAGGGGGAGATTGTTAGCCCAAAGGCCCATCACTGTAGTTTTGATGATGATCAACTCATGTAGTTATTGTACTAATGATCTTGTTTTTAATTAGTGACAGATTTGTTATCAAGATCTTAGTAGGTGTGGAGCTTCAACAAAGAATTTAAAGTCAAGTTTTGGAGCTAGCACCGGTTGATTCACGAGCCTATGCATCAAGACCACATCATAAGTTGAGCTCGTTGGATCGTGTTTGGACCAAGTCAAGAAGATGAGAAGACTTCAAGGGAAGACTTCAAGATCAATACTTGTGTCTAGGTATAAGATTTTTATTTTTAGATAAAATGTAAAGGATAGAATAGTTGGTGGATTGCTCAAACATATATCACAGACACACACACTCTTGATTTAGTTGTCTTTTCATAAAAGAATTTTCAGATTTAGAAAAGACTTTCATTTTGAAAAAATATGATTTTGGTTTTTGGTATTCCTTATGTATATGTTTTAAAACAAAACCATATTTAGAGCTTAATGCCAAAAACATAGATATTTCATCTTAATTGTGTAGTGGATCATATCCATACACACTTTGCTTTAATGAATTCTAAATATCTTGTTTTTGTATCATGAAGAAGTTTGGAAAACAAGTTTTAGAAAAATACAAGTTTTCAATTGAGCCAATATTTCCAACTTACAAAAATAGTCCAAATTTTTTATAACATGCCTTGATTTTGTGCAAGCATGTTTGTTTATCAGAGTATATTGGTAAAACTATTTTTGTAGATTTTTATGTATTTTATGGGATTTTTATGTGAGCCAAAAGACCAAGTTTTAATCCCAGATTTTCTATTCCAGGCTTCAGCCAAGTCGACTAGTCTGTTGGCCCAAAGGCCTATCACCCTAGTTTTGATGATGATCAACTCATGAAGTTATGTTTACTAATGATCTTGTGTTTTAATTAGTGACAGATTCATTATCAAGATCTTAGTAGGTGCATAGCTCAACAAAGGACAAAATATCAAGATTTGGAGCTAGCACGGTGTGATCCAAGGAGCTTTTGGATCAAGCTTGGACCAAGTCACGAAGATGAGAAGACTTCAAGTGAAGACTTCAAGAAGATGAAGACTTGTGTCTAGGTATAAGATTTTGTTTTTGTTTTAGTTAAAAATGTAAAGGATAGATAGTTGGTGGATTGCTCGAGTATATCATGCACACACACTCTTGATTTAGAATTGTTTTCATAAAAGATTTTTTGGTTTACAAAAGATTTTTCATTTTGGAAAAATACAAGTTTGGCTTTTGGTATTTATCATATACATATATTTAAACCAAAACCAAGTTTAGAGCTTTATGACAAAAACATAGATATTACATTATGATTGTGTAGTGGATCATATCCATACACACTATGCTTTAAAATGAAATCAAATATCTTGTTTTTATATTTTGTGAAGTTATGAAAACCAAGTTTGAAAAATACATGTTTTGATTTTTGATAAAAATTTGCAAGACGCTGAAATGATATGAATATGTTGATATATGTCTTGAAAAATTTTTATCACAAGTTTGGTTTTCAATATAATGTTAAAACAAGTTTATGGAATTTTTTATAAGTGTTAAAAGATTTTAAAATTAATTTTTTAAACCAGTTTTCCAGACCTGGAACTGGCTGACAGGCTGGTCCGGTCGATCGAGCGGTCGACCGCACCATGGTCCGGTCGACCCACGGTCGACCGACGTGCACAGACTTGTGCGTGTCTGGCAGCACAGTGGTCCGGTCGACCGGACGGTCGACCGCTGCAGAGAGTTCTGCTCTCTGGATTTCTGGGTCGACCGGAGGCTCCAACGGTCGGATTTTCGACCGTTGGCGGTCGACCGGGCGGTCGACCGGCAGCTCTGACAGACCCCAACGGTCATATTTTTCTGACCTCTATAAAAGGGGGTTTGGTCATTGTTTTGAGATAAGATTTTAGGAGAGCTTTGAGCTAGTTTTTCCCAGACTTTTTAAAGGGTTTTCTCCACAAAATAGTGAGCAAATATTTCCTATCTAAAGGGAAGATTTTATCAAGAGTGTAAAAGAGATTTCTTTGAGTTTTCCTCCACCTCTCACATCCTTGTTTTTCTCACACCACACTTGAGCTATCCATTGATTATACATCCTATAGGTGTGTTGTAGTGAGAGTGCTTTAGGTGATCAAAGTGTTGTGATCACCAAAGATCTTTTTCTTTGTTCTTTGAGGAGACGGGCAAGTGTGCTCGTCGTTGTTTCGAGTTCGGGTGCGGACTTGTTGTACGAGGTGAGGCCTCGGCGAGCCGGTGGGCTTGCGGTGTGTACGGGACTAGGGAGTCCGAGGGCTTGTAGGTGTTGCGGCACCGAGGAGAGATCCATTGGGATCTTGCATAGTGGAAATCCTTCGTGTGTCGAAGGCGGGGATGTAGAGCAAGTGTGCTCGAACCTCGAAACAAACCCTTTGTGTTTGCGATTGTTCTCTCTCTTTCTTTGTCTCTTGTTTATATCTTGCATTCAATTATTGTCTATCTTTATATGCTTGATATATTCCTTGTGCTTAATTAATATACTTGCGTGGGATTGTTGCTAACACTTGTATTCAACCAAGAGAGCCAACGCGGCACCTCAACCCATTCAAGGGGAATCTAGAGGAGTTTGTCCAGAGCCCTTCACGGGGAATTCGACAACACTCTTGTGTTATACATAGTGTATAATGTAAAAGATTTTATTAGGTCATAATTTGTTTTAGCTTCCGCATTATTTGCATAATTTACCATTAAGTGACCATTAGATTAGCCTTCACCTATTCACCCCCCCTCTAGGTGAACCTACAATTGGTATCAGAGCTTGGTACTCTGATTTTGGTCTAACAACCTAGAGTTAAAGATCCTCATTTTTAGGCTAATCACAAGATTTCTACACACACCATGGACTTCATGTCACCACCCACCTTTGACACCCTTAACATCCAAATTTGGAAGGTTAAGATGTCATTGTACCTCAAGGCCTTAGGCATTCATGTATATCTTGCCACTACTAATAATGCATATTCTTTAGATGGTAAGAATTTTGAGGCTAATGCAAAAGCCCTTCATGCTATCAAGTCAACCCTAAATGATGATTATTTATCTAGGGTTTCTAATGTTGAATCGGCTTTTGTAGTATGGAACATCATCACCTCCCTCGGCGAAAAAGATCTATACTATGCGGGGAGTGACTCGGATGTTGGAAGCGACACCTCCAACAAGTGCTACATGGTCCAAGGGGATAACCCCTTTGAGGTAAACTTCGAATCCGATGATGAAGACATGTCATATGATGAGCTTACTACCTTTTGTCATCTTGTGCTTGAAAAATATGACATGCTTAAAAAGAAGAATAATAATTTGAAAAAGAACATTGCTTGCATGCATGTAAAACATGATACATTTAGATCTAACATTGTATGTTTAGAAAAAGATAACAAAAATTTGAAAAAGAATTTTGATGCCATGCTTAATGAAAAGATTCATTAGAAAATAAAATGGCATGCTTAGAAAAGGAAAATAAAGATTTGAAAAATGAGAATGTTTCCTTGCTTGCAAAATTGAATGATTTATGTGAAGGAAACACTATTTTGAAAAATAAAGTTGATTTGGTGGAAAAACAAAAAGAAGTTGTTTTTCAAGAAAACAAATCTTTGAAAAGAAAAATTTGTGAAAAAGAAAAAGATTTTGTTTCACAAAAGAAAAAGAAAAATGATTCTATATCTCACCATGCTTTACATGCCACAACTAATGAGATTAAGAATTTGAAAAATAAAATGGATGGTTTGAGTTCAACTTTGCACTCTTGTGCTTTTAATCATTCTAGGTTGGAGTCAATGTTTTCAAAGAAACAAACTCTACATGTTCATGCACATCATACCCATCATGCATATGCTTATGTTGCACAACATGATCACACTCCTACACATAAGCATACTAAGGTGTACGTATGTACACATTGTGGCCACAAAGGCCATTTAGCAAAGTTTTGTTATGATAATATTAATTCTCTAAATTTTGCTAATTATAAAAGATTTTGGGTTCCTTACAAGTCTAACCCCAAAGGACCCAAGAAAATATGGGTACCAAAACCCCACCTTTTACTTTTGATGTAGGTGAGGGCTCTCACAAGACGTGAGAGGATTGGTGCCTTGGTAGTGGATGCAATGGACTTGATGGACAAATATTTGGATGCATCGCTATCAAGGAGCTTTGGTGAAACAACCACCATATTTGGAGCTTTGGAGTTGGTAACACTCTCTAAACTCCTACTTTTATGTACATGCTTTTAATTTCATATATCATATAGCATGTTCATATTTGTGTGCTTCATGTGGTATTTACATGTTTAAATGAAGATTTTTATCAAAACGTGCATGTATACATATACAATTAGTGAATTACAATTGATTCATATATGATTGAACTTCATGCTCATTTGTACCCACTATTTGCATATGCATAGTCTAGTTTTGATGATTCTTTCATTTATACTTGTTATGCCTATTTTTATGCTTTACTTCATGTATATGTATTTCTGATTCAAATCTAATAAATATACATGTATACCCGTGAGTCTCTTGCCTTCATGCAAACTTCATTAATAGACTCCTTTAGATTTGGGATATGTATGTGTATTGTTAGGATTGGATTAATCATACATTTACCATGAAGATTAGTGTTTTGATTAAAAATGATTTTTCGTGTTCTTGTTTAAAAATATGACTTATGAGCTTCATTGACTATTTTCATAAAAATGCTATTTACATGATCATTTAACACTCACATTTTTATTAAAAACATTTTGAGCCTTATAGACCATGAGTGCTTAAATTTTTATGTATCTAGTTATGTTTGTGAAAAACATAAGATTTGATATATTTGAAGGATCTTTAACTAGTTTTCCAAAAACAATTTATACTAGTGATTTGTTCTTCAAATAATTTTTTTTAAGATTGACACATGATTCTATTTTTCTCAAGATTTGATGCTTTATGATTTGAATATTAGTTTAAATGATAGTTTTTGTCAACACTAATATTTATACTTGTACATGTCGTGGGCCACAAATAAATCTATCTATAATTGTGCTTAATGCTTATTTGAACCCATGAAATGTGCTTGTATTGCTTAGTTTTGATGATACATACATTTTTAAACCTATATTCCCACTTTTTGGATTTGATTTATGATCATGTGTTTTTCATTTCATGTATATGTGTATTTTGCCAAACTTTAAGATATACATGTATACCTCTTGAGTCATTTGCCTTTAATGCAAAATCTATTTATATGGACTCAATTGTGTTTAATATATACTTATTGTGTTGTCAAAACATACATATATCTTGAAATATATTTTTTTTAATAAAATTTTTTTTGATGATTTTCATGTTTTCTTATTTAAAGGAATATTGAGATTAATTGACATTTTTGCTTTATTCCTTACTTGAAGGATTTCGTACTAGTTTTAAAACATTTTCATATTAACTAGTGCAATCTCTTCATTTGGTAGAGTTTTTCAAACTAAGCTTATTTTCAAATCTATTTTTGAAAACCCCTACCATCTATGGGAGGATGGATGGGCGATTATGCCTTGTATGCTTCATTGAAAATCTTTTACCTTGTGCATATGAAGGGTGGTAGGTTATGAGATATACACTTGATTTTATTGTTATGTCAATTGGTATCATTGAATCGTTTCAATTGGTATCATATGAACTTATTTTGTATATACTCATATTTTGTTTCTTATATATATGTATGTATCAATTTCACTTGGTATACTCATTTCTCATACATATATATGATTTCCATGTGCTTAACTCACAATTTGCTCACATTTTTAAAAGCACAAAGTTTATGATGAAAAATAAAAAAATTTCATATGTTTACCATTGATATCAAAATAAAAAAAAATATATGTTGATTTGATATCTCAAAATGTGTTTTATTAAGTAAGTTCAAAATTTTAAAGAAAAATTCAAAATGTTTGATTTGTATTTCTTATATGCAAAGAGAGCTTAACATCTCTCTTACATATGGATTCATGTTGAGTATATTATAAATTGAGGAGCTTGACAACTCTTCTTTATATGATATACGTGTGTAGGGGGAGCTTCACATCTCCTCTTATGCATTACATAATATGTGTTATGTGAGTTAGGGCTTGTCATCCCTTCTTCATGTAATGCATATGTGTAGGGAAGCTAACTTAGCGTCTTCCTCTTCATGAATGTATATCGCATATAAATCTTTATTGATTGATTCATTTCACCCCTTCTTGATCTTTTTGTTTTTGACAAAAAGGGGGAGAAAAATTTGTTTGATTTTACTTTGAACCCTTTGTTGATGATTGACAAAAAGGGGGAGAAGTCTTTGAGTATATATATGCATGTTTTCATTGCTTAAGGGGAATTAGTATTTGTCTTCCTTGTTATTTATGCATATATGTTTTGTTTTGCACATAGGCGAAAAAGATTTATTTTGTTTCATCTCCATCATTTGCATACATATTGATGAGCTTTATTGTCATATCTTATTATTTATTGTTATGCATGAGTTAAAGGGGAGCTTCCTTGAAGCTTTACTTTAATCCATGCATATATAACCTCATGAGTTTTGTCATCATCAAAAAGGGGGAGATTGTTGGCCCAAAGGCCTATCACCCTAGTTTTGATGATGATCAACTCATGAAGTTATGTTTACTAATAATCTTGTGTTTTAATTAGTGACAGATTCATTATCAAGATCTTAGTAGGTGCATAACTCAACAAAAGACAAAATATCAAGATTTGGAGCTAGCACGGTGTGATCCAAGGAGCTTTTGGATCAAGCTTGGACCAAGTCAAGAAGATGAGAAGACTTCAAGTGAAGACTTCAAGAAGATGAAGACTTGTGTCTAGGTATAAGATTTTGTTTTTGTTTTAGTTAAAAATGTAAAGGATAGATAGTTGGTGGATTGCTCAAGTATACCATGCACACACACTCTTGATTTAGAATTGTTTTCATAAAAGATTTTTTGATTTACAAAAGATTTTTCATTTTGGAAAAATACAAGTTTGGCTTTTGGTATTTATCATATACATATCTTTAAACCAAAACCAAGTTTAGAGCTTTATGACAAAAACATAGATATTACATTATGATTGTGTAGTGGATCATATCCATACACACTATGCTTTAAAATGAAATCAAATATCTTGTTTTTATATTTTGTGAAGTTATGAAAACCAAGTTTGAAAAATACATGTTTTGATTTTTGATAAAAATTTGCAAGACGCTGAAATGATATGAATATGTTGATATATGTCTTGAAAAATTTTTATCACAAGTTTGGTTTTCAATATAATGTTAAAACAAGTTTATGGAATTTTTTATAAGTGTTAAAAGATTTTAAAATTAATTTTTTAAACCAGTTTTCCAGACCTGGAACTGGCTGACAAGCTGGTCCGGTCGACCGAGCGGTCGACCGCACCATGGTCCGGTCGACCCACGGTCGACCGACGTGCACAGACTTGTGCGTGTCTGGCAGCACAGTGATCCGGTCGACCGGACGGTCGACCGCTGCAGAGAGTTCTGCTCTCTGGATTTCTGGGTCGACCGGGCGGTCGACCGGAGGCTCCAACGGTCGGATTTTCGACCGTTGGCGGTCGACCGGCAGCTCTGACAGACCCCAATGGTCATATTTTTCTGACCTCTATAAAAGGGGGTTTGGTCATTGTTTTGAGATAAGATTTTAGGAGAGCTTTGAGCTAGTTTTTCCCAGACTTTTAAAGGGTTTTCTCCACAAAATAGTGAGCAAATATTTCCTATCTAAAGGGAAGATTTTATCAAGAGTGTAAAAGAGATTTCTTTGAGTTTTCCTCCACCTCTCACATCCTTGTTTTTCTCACACCACACTTGAGCTATCCATTGATTATACATCCTATAGGTGTGTTGTAGTGAGAGTGCTTTAGGTGATCAAAGTGTTGTGATCACCAAAGATCTTTTTCTTTGTTCTTTGAGGAGATGGGCAAGTGTGCTCGTCGTTTTTCGTGTTCGGGTGCGGACTTGTTGTACGAGGTGCGGCCTCGGCGAGCCGGTGGGCTTGCGGTGTGTACGGGACTAGGGAGTCCGAGGGCTTGTAGGTGTTGCGGCACCGAGGAGAGATCCATTGGGATCTTGCATAGTGGAAATCCTTCGTGTGTCGAAGGCGGGGATGTAGAGCAAGTGTGCTCGAACCTCGAAACAAACCCTTTGTGTTTGCGATTGCTCTCTCTCTTTCTTTGTCTCTTGTTTATATCTTGCATTCAATTATTGTCTATCTTTATATGCTTGATATATTCCTTGTGCTTAATTAATATACTTGCGTGGGATTGTTGCTAACACTTGTATTCAACCAAGAGAGCCAACGCGGCACCTCAACCCATTCAAGGGGAATCTAGAGGAGTTTGTCCAGAGCCCTTCACGGGGAATTCGGCAACACTCTTGTGTTATACATAGTGTATAGTGTAAAAGATTTTATTAGGTCATAATTTTTTTTAGCTTCCGCATTATTTGCATAATTTACCATTAAGTGACCATTAGATTAGCCTTCACCTATTCACCCCCCCTCTAGGTGAACCTACATAGTCGACATATCAAGTCGACTAGGGCTGAAGTCGGTCGACCGGCTCGGTCGACTGACGTGCACGACGTGCACGCCTTGACCTGGCAGATGGCCGGTCTGCCAACCCTGTCGACCGGAACTGAGAGCAGTGCTCTCTGTTCTTTTGGGTCGACCGGGCGGTCGACCGGAGGCTCCAACGGTCGGATTCTTGACCGTTGGCGGTCGACCGGGCAGTCGACCGACAGGTCTGACAGACCCCAACGGCTAGTTTTTGACAGCCTATAAATTTGGGGGTTTGGGCATTGTTTTCACCAAGATTTGGAGAGTGTTTTTGAGCCAGTTTTTCCAATCCTTTTCAGAGGTATTCTCCACAAATTTGAGAGCAAATATTTCCTATCAAAAGGGAAGATTTTATCAAGAGTTTTTAAAGTGATTCTTTAAGTTTTCCTCCACCATTCTCTTCCTTGTTTTTCTCACACAAACACTTGAGCATCCATTGATTATTCATTCTATAGGAGTGTTGTAGTGAGAGTGCTTTTAGGTGATCAAAGTGTTGTGATCACCAAAGATGTAATACCCTGATTGTTAATATCTTAATTTATTATTTTAATCCGGGATTAGTAAAGTTATACAAAATTTTCTGAGGTGATGATTGAATAAATCTTTGCGTGGAAACAGATATCTTAAATTTTCTACGGAAATTGGAATGGAATAAATAGGATGAACTTATATAAATTTATTTGTATAAAACTTTATGTGGATGCAAACATTTCTTGTAATAAATACATGCATACATGTATAGGGGATTTTTGTATGTAGGTATACATATATACATGCCTAATATACATGGATACATAAACAATTTCTTATGTACAAATATTATAATATTATGCTATAGACTTAGTGGAGGGGAGTAGGTGGAGTGTTAAGAGATGAAGACAAGTGGCACATATAGCAAGATTAATATATTTAGAAAATTGTTATAATTGGATAGTGGGAGAAATAAATTTATTTTCTCCCCCAAATCTCTCTCTTCCTCTCTCTCCCTCACGCAGGATTCTCCAAACCTCCCTCTCTCTCTCGCGCGGGTGGCCAAGGCAAGGCGGGCCGCGGCCGCGCGCGGCCAGGGCGCGGCCAGCCGCAGCCACGCGCGACCGGAGGCGCGGCCAGCGGCGGCGGTGGCCGGCTAGGGCGGCCGGACTTCGGTAATTGTGGTGGTGAGTGGGTTTCTCCTTGTTCACTTCTCAATTTAACCTTTTGGAAAAGCCCTAGATTTGGATCTATTGATTGAATGGAAATTCTTCTTTTTCCTTGAGTTATTCATGCAATATCCCTTGAAATTTCAATGCTTTTTAAGGTAGGAATTGGTAAAAATTTGATCTTGATATATATTGAATAAATTCCACTATATAAAATTTAGGGGTGAGGAGGTTGCATGATAAAAATATGTCATGTAGAGATGGGGCTTATACGTTTTCAGATTTGGTATAAGTCCTAAACCTAGAATTCTTAACCTCATGTTTTAAGTTAAGGGTGATGAAACTCTCATTGAGAGTTGTGGGACTAATATTTGAGCAATTAGGTTCTTCCTTAAATTGGAATAAAATGCTCCATAGAATTATCGGACAATGCATGATGAACTTGCTAGGTATTGCTAATTCTTATTTTAAAGTATAACTTTTCTTGTGATTATGGGATAACTTGCTAGTTGAGAAATTGTGTAGTTGCTAATTCTTATTTTTAAAGTAGAATTTTCTCTTGGGATTAAAGCATGTTTATCAAGAAACATACTCTCTTGTGTTATGTATATGATCATGTTTTGAGAAATATAAGGTTGATATTGGTGATCTTTAAATAAGTAAGGTTAAGCCGAAAATTTGAATGTCATTATAGTAAAAGTTCGTGTATCGATCAAAGTATCATTAGAAGATAAGATAAATCTTAAAAGTCAAATTGGTATCACAAATCCGGGGATCGTTGTAATTTGGGGAGATCAAGTTAAAGATCTCTCCTAACCATTGATGTATAATGAGCTTCTTGAAGTTCCTTGCACTTGGGATGGTTGAGCATCTTGTCATTCTTACGTGGTAACCCCTAAAGCAATCAAAATTTAATCTTGGTCATGTTAGTGAGTTATAAGGAAAATTTTACGATATAGGTTAAGCTATGAAGTTGGAGGTGACTTAAAGGGGGTTTGTGATCAATCATGTAGTGATTGAACTATGAATGCTCTTATAAAATTTCTCATGACCAAAAATCTATATACCTAAGTTCATGCCTTCCTCATGATCTAATTTAGATGAGGAAATAAGAGGAAAAGTTGGGAAATTGAGTGGTTCAAAACACTTTGTAATAATAATACAAATCTGTTAAAGTCTGTCCAGATCTGAAATCAGAACCTTGGGGTTTCTTTCGTAAGGATATTTAATGAGGAATAGGTCATGTGATATACCGTTGGAAAGCTAATCGAGTCTACTTTCCAACCGCGCTTACGGTGTCTTAATCCAATGTCTGTGCTGGGAATTATCACTGGAACATGATAACTTGTTGAAAGTGCAGAGTTGCAGAATTTTAGATGTCTAAATGATTTTCTGTTTATTTCAGTCTTTCGTGCGAATTAAGTAGGACATATTATATATTGCTAGAAAGATCAGTAAATCTAAGTTATAGGGGGAGTCCCTGTGTGTCATTCTAATATCAAAAGTAGTAGTTACGATAAAATCATTTTCGATCATTAGGGAGGTCAGATCCGAGGAAATATATTTAGATAGGATCTATGGGAAAACTATTGGGATTATATTATAGGCATGTTGTGCTGAGCTAGAACTAAACACTTTTCGTCAGTAACGCATGTTATGAACACAGGTGTGTCATACTTTTATTTAAATGCTGACCCCCTTTAAATTAATGTTTCATAGCGAGGTCGCATGTACACTCAGTGTGCTGGTGTTTATCCTTAGACTCAGGTTTCGTTAATTTTACAAGAAATAATGAATTATTGTGTTATGGACTCCAAAAGATATATTTCATCATGACACATGATTCTTCGGTGGCTTAGTAACTGGACTGTGAATAGGGTATTTATTGGCATAGTCAGTAGAAATTTCTGAAGCGCCGAAAGTTAATGGTAAGGATGATGGACCGATCAATTGTAATTCACTGATAAGTGGTCAGGTTAACGGCCAGCACTAAATTGTATGGACAATAGACTAATAGATGAGTGAACATGAATACTAAGTGTAAGGAAAGATTTTCTTATTGTAATATTAAAGATTGGGAAGTCAGGGTGATGGGATTGACAGTATCAAGTTCGGTACTGGCAGGAATCCAATGATTCTCAACGTACCCATCCATCTAGCCAGGATGTTTGTGCAAGTAATACGTTTGCATACAGTTAACATGTGCCCCATAAGGTAACCAAACTTATGAGATACTTGAAATAAACACTTTTAATCGTATGTGTCATATCTTCCCAAATTCTTATTGAATTCCTTTCTCTTTGAGTATAATGTCTTGATTTACGTCAGGGGTTAAAGAGTAATTGTGACGTTTGCATTATTCTAGTTAAAGGGGATAAACCGATTATCCGAGACGATGACCAACTTTAATAGGCGTAATAATGAAAGTTTGAAAATCTCGTATATGAAGATTTGAAAGTGAGAAATATGAGTATGTGGCTTATATATATATGTACCATCTGGTCGTTATGCATGTGTACACCATGTGAACATGATCGTTCTCTGTTCAAATACATTTAAAGCATCACATTGCAAGCGCCCATATTATATATCTACACACATATACCATGTTACAAGAATAAAGGGATAGTTTCACCATCTTATGGACGAAGGAGGGTGTATGGTGGTAAATTAGTACTTACACCAAATGTGAATAGTCTTGCGGGTATTAGACATTGAACCAATAATTAATTCATGATCACCATGAAAAGGGATAGTAGGGCAGGCTTAGAATTGAACACAAACTTGTGTAATATGTGTTGCATTTAATATAGAATTTTGAAACATGATGTACAAGGGCATTGGCCTGTGTCTCACTGAATATAAATCATTATGATTGATATGAATATGATAGGTATATATCACTTGATATATGTACATAATGTACTTGGGTGGCATGTTCTGATTAACCAATTGGTGTGAATATTCCTGTAATGACGCAATCTAACAGATAAACATTAATTGTGAGTATGCTTGCTTTTATAAAGGAATTGATGTGCATGATGTATGAATCTTATGAAACTGGATGCGTTGATTATTGTATTGCTATATATGTACCCATTGTGTTATGGAGGAAGGGACCCGTATGGCACGGGCGGAGTGCGAAGACGGTGCTATATATACATATATTGGGAGGAAGGGACCCGTATGGCACGGGCGGAGTGCGAAGACGGTGCTATATATCATATTAGGAGGAAGGGACCCGTATGGCACAGGCGGAGTGCGAAGACGGTGCTATATATACATATATTGGGAGGAAGGGACCCGTATGGCACGGGCGGAGTGCGAAGACGGTGCTATATATCATATTAGGAGGAAGGGACCCGTATGGCACGGGCGGAGTGCGAAGACGGTGCTATGATATATATATATATATATATATATATATATATAAAATGCATCCTTACAAATGATTGAGAATGAATGGTTATGTGTGATACAAATGTGTATGTATGTGTATGTGACACTAGAGGTATGTTGGATGTGTTATCGTATATGATAATGAAACCATCAGAATACAAGTTTAGCTGATTGAAATGAATACCATATATTGGGTGAAAGTGTGCATGTGAATTCGTGCATTACTTGAAGTGTGAAGCGTTATTGCATTATGAGAAATATATATATGATTATGTGTTACAAAATTATGGCTTGTGATGCAAGTGTTATTTGATTGCATAAATTAGGTTTATGGCATAACTCTGGTGGTTAGGGTATTTATAGCGTGGAATAAAAGGCACGTGAGTAATACACACTATGTACACATAAGACGAGAGAGTTTAATTATGTAACTCATAGACCTTATTACACATAAAGATGAAAATTTAAGAAAGAAATTGGGGAGTACAATTATAAGAGCCTGATCGTCCCCAGAAATATTAGAGACTGGGGTCTTGATTATTAACCTATCGGATGCCTCCAATTCTTGTCTTCTTGCTGTTTCAGATTCCTTTTATTGCGTGAATATTTGTACTCATAATGAGATAGTATCATTTCTTGATTTATTTTCTACCTCACTCACTGAGCTGTCGAGCTCACCCTCCCACAGACTGATATATTGCAGGTTGCTTGGAAGCAGGGGTCAGGGCTATGCTGCGCAGGGTTCGTTCTGAAAATATCCAACTCTTGTATTTTGGGACACTCGTGTTTGTGAATGATACATGCGAATTTTGGGATAGATTGTTAATCTTGTACATATACATATATGGAGAACCTTGTAGTAGTTTCATTTTGAGCTGACGTGTGAGATATCCTTTATTGGGTTGTAGCAATAAGAGGTGTATTATCAATATGAGGCCCATGAGAAGTTGAAATGATAAATTCTGAAAGTCTATGGATGCCGAGAAAGAAACTCTAGAGTTTATGTTGATGTGTTTTTACATAAGTAGGCGATGTCAAGCCGAAATACTTTCATGATTGTGTGGATGCTTTTGAATTCAGTTCTATGGTTGGAATGACAATAAGTAGACTGATGTGAGCCGAAATTATTATATCTGTATTGGATATTATATCCGACCTGTAATTACAAAGGAGGTGCTGCTGAAATTTTTAAGAAATAAGGAAATGATTTGATTAATCGGTTTTGTAAGTAGAGATCATGTAAATTAAGGATTTATTAAACTGGGACCATTACAGTTGGTATCAGAGCATAAGACTTTGAATATGATTTTGGATCTGGAGTAGTTGCCGTAGGAAAAGAGTGGATTCCTATTATTGATTTCTAAAATTGATATGTAAGCATGTGTTTGTTTGTATGTGAATGTGTTGTTTGATGTGAATGATTTAAGGGGGTAGTCCTTACGTATATGATTAATCTTGAAACGCGGGATATATAGTCACTGCCTTATGTCCAAATTATGGTACCCACATGCCATAATTCGGATATGCTCTGTTGAGGGTGTGGGCTTTCAGTATGAGCTGCCAGTGGTATGGGACACTGGAGTATGGGAATGATTAAAATATCAAGCGAGTTAGGATTAAGTTAGATCGTAAGGACATAGTATAGAGTTTGATCGAGAAATAGGAAACTTTGATGAGAAGGATTGAAGAAGATATATGTTGGAAAGAGAAATCTGATGATATAAGAAAGAGATGTCATGGCATTATGCCTATCAAGTCCCGATTATACCAAGTTTCGAGGACGAAACTTTTGTGAGGAGGGTAGAACTGTAATATCCTGATTGTTAATATCTTAATTTAATATTTTAATCCGGGATTAGTAAAGTTATACAAAATTTTCTGAGGTGATGATTGAATAAATCTTTGCGTGGAAACAGATATCTTAAATTTTTTACGAAAATTGTAATGGAATAAATAGGATGAACTTATATAAATTTATTTGTATAAAACTTTATGTGGATGCAAACATTTCTTGTAATAAATACATGCATACATGTATAGGGGATTTTTGTATGTAGGTATATATATATATATATATATATATATATATATATATATATATATATTATATATATATATATATATATATATACATGCCTAATATACATGGATACATAAACAATTTCTTATGTACAAATATTATAATATTATGCTATAGACTTAGTGGAGGGGAGTAGGTGGAGTGTTAAGAGATGAAGACAAGTGGCACATATAGCAAGATTAATATATTTAGAAAATTGTTATAATAGGATAGTGGGAGAAATAAATTTATTTTCTCCCCCAAATCTCTCTCTTCCTCTCTCTCCCTCACGCATGATTCTCCAAACCTCCCTCTCTCTCTCGCGCGGGTGGCCAAGGCAAGGCGGGCCGCGGCCGCGCGCGGCCAGCCGCGGCCACGCGCGACCGGAGGCGCGGCCAGCGGCGGCCAGGGCCGCGGCAGCCGCGGCGGTGGCCGGCTAGGGCGGCCGGACTTCGGTAATTGTGGTGGTGAGTGGGTTTCTCCTTGTTCACTTCTCAATTTAACCGTTTGGAAAAGCCCTAGATTTGGATCTATTGATTGAATGGAAATTCTTCTTTTTCCTTGAGTTATTCATGCAATATCCCTTGAAATTTCAATGCTTTTTAAGGTAGGAATTGGTAAAAATTTGATCTTGATATATATTGAATAAATTCCACTATATAAAATTTATGGGTGAGGAGGTTGCATGATAAAAATATGTCATGTAGAGATGGGGCTTATACGTTTTCAGATTTGGTATAAGTCCTAAACCTAGAATTCTTAACCTCATGTTTTAAGTTAAGGGTGATGAAACTCTCATTGAGAGTTGTGGGACTAATATTTGAGCAATTAGGTTCTTCCTTAAATTGGAATAAAATGCTCCATAGAATTATCGGACAATGCATGATGAACTTGCTAGGTATTGCTAATTCTTATTTTAAAGTATAACTTTTCTTGTGATTATGGGATAACTTGCTAGTTGAGAAATTGTGTAGTTGCTAATTCTTATTTTTAAAGTAGAATTTTCTCTTGGGATTAAAGCATGTTTATCAAGAAACATACTCTCTTGTGTTATGTATATGATCATGTTTTGAGAAATATAAGGTTGATATTGGTGATCTTTAAATAAGTAAGGTTAAGCCGAAAATTTGAATGTCATTATAGTAAAAGTTCGTGTATCGATCAAAGTATCATTAGAAGATAAGATAAATCTTAAAAGTCAAATTGGTATCACAAATCCGGGGATCGTTGTAATTTGGGGAGATCAAGTTAAAGATCTCTCCTAACCATTGATGTATAATGAGCTTCTTGAAGTTCCTTGCACTTGGGATGGTTGAGCATCTTGTCATTCTTACGTGGTAACCCCTAAAGCAATCAAAATTTAATCTTTGTCATGTTAGTGAGTTATAAGGAAAATTTTACGATATAGGTTAAGCTATGAAGTTGGAGGTGACTTAAAGGGGGTTTGTGATCAATCATGTAGTGATTGAAGTATGAATGCTCTTATAAAAATTTCTCATGACAAAAAATCTATATACCTAAGTTCATGCCTTCCTCATGATCTAATTTAGATGAGGAAATAAGAGGAAAAGTTGGGAAATTGAGTGGTTCAAAACACTTTGTAATAATAATACAAATCTGTTAAAGTCTGTCCAGATCTGAAATCAGAACCTTGGGGTTTCTTTCGTAAGGATATTTAATGAGGAATAGGTCATGTGATATACCGTTGGAAAGCTAATCGAGTCTACTTTCCAACCGCGCTTACGGTGTCTTAATCCAATGTTTGTGCTGGGAATTATCACTAGAACAAGATAACTTGTCGAAAGTGCAGAGTTGCAGAATTTTAGATGTCTAAATGATTTTCTGTTTATTTCAGTCTTTCGTGCGAATTAAGTGGGTCATATTATATATTGCTAGAAAGATCAGTAAATCTAAGTTATAGGGGGAGTCCCTGTGTGTCATTCTAATATCAAAAGTAGTAGTTACGATAAAATCATTTTCGATCATTAGGGAGGTCAGATCCGAGGAAATATATTTAGATAGGATCTATGGGAAAACTATTGGGATTATATTGTAGGCATATTGTGCTGAGCTGTCAGTAACGCATGTTATGAACACAGGTGTGTCATACTTTTATTTAAATGCTGACCCCCTTTAAATTAATGTTTCATAGCGAGGTCGCATGTACACTCAGTGTGCTGGTGTTTATCCTTAGACTCAGGTTTCGTTAATTTTACCAGAAATAATGAATTATTGTGTTATGGACTCCAAAAGATATATTTCATCATGACACATGATTCTTCGGTGGCTTAGTAACTGGACTGTGAACAGGGTATTTATTGGCATAGTCAGTAGAAATTTCTGAAGCGCCGAAAGTTAATGGTAAGGATGATGGACCGATCAATTGTAATTCACTGATAAGTGGTCAGGTTAACGGCCAGCACTAAATTGTATGGACAATAGACTAATAGATGAGTGAACATGAATACTAAGTGTAAGGAAAGATTTTCTTATTGTAATATTAAAGATTGGGAAGTCAGGGTGATGGGATTGACAGTATCAAGTTCGGTACTGGCAGGAATCCAATGATTCTCAACGTACCCATCCATCTAGCCAGGATGTTTGTGCAAGTAATACGTTTGCATACAATTAACATGTGCCCCATAAGGTAACCAAACTTATGAGATACTTGAAATAAACACTTTTAATCGTATGTGTCATATCTTCCCAAATTCTTATTGAATTCCTTTCTCTTTGAGTATAATGTCTTGATTTACGTCAGGGGTTAAAGAGTAATTGTGGCGTTCGCATTATTCTAGTTAAAGGGGATAAACCGATTATCCGAGACGATGACCAACTTTAATAGGCGTAATAATGAAAGTTTGAAAATCTCGTATATGAAGATTTGAAAGTGAGA
Source organism: Agave tequilana (assembly GCA_038442645.1). Taxonomy (NCBI): domain Eukaryota; kingdom Viridiplantae; phylum Streptophyta; class Magnoliopsida; order Asparagales; family Asparagaceae; genus Agave; species Agave tequilana. The sequence goes on from JAVJIF010017029.1 coordinate 113,877, forward strand.
AATATGAGTATGTGGCTTATATATATATGTACCATCTGGTCGTTATGCATGTGTACACCATGTGAACATGATCGTTCTCTGTTCAAATACATTTAAAGCATCACATTGCAAGCGCCCATATTATATATCTACACACATATACCATGTTACAAGAATAAAGGGATAGTTTCACCATCTTATGGACGAAGGAGGGTGTATGGTGGTAAATTAGTACTTACACCAAATGTGAATAGTCTTGCGGGTATTAGACATTGAACCAATAATTAATTCATGATCACCATGAAAAGGGATAGTAGGGCAGGCTTAGAATTGAACACAAACTTGTGTAATATGTGTTGCATTTAATATAGAATTTTGAAACATGATGTACAAGGGCATTGGCCTGTGTCTCACTGAATATAAATCATTATGATTGATATGAATATGATAGGTATATATCACTTGATATATGTACATAATGTACTTGGGTGGCATGTTCTGATTAACCAATTGGTGTGAATATTCCTGTAATGACGCAATCTAACAGATAAACATTAATTGTGAGTATGCTTGCTTTTATAAAGGAATTGATGTGCATGATGTATGAATCTTATGAAATTGGATGCGTTGATTATTGTATTGCTATATATGTACCCATTGTGTTATGGAGGAAGGGACCCGTATGGCACGGGCGGAGTGCGAAGATGGTGCTATATATACATATATTGGGAGGAAGGGACCCGTATGGCACGGGCGGAGTGCGAAGACGGTGCTATATATCATATTAGGAGGAAGGGACCCGTATGGCACAGGCGGAGTGCGAAGACGGTGCTATATATACATATATTGGGAGGAAGGGACCCGTATGGCACGGGCGGAGTGCGAAGACGGTGCTATATATCATATTAGGAGGAAGGGACCCGTATGGCACGGGCGGAGTGCGAAGACAGTGCTATGATATATATATATATAAATGCATCCTTACAAATGATTGAGAATGAATGGTTATGTGTGATACAAATGTGTATGTGTGTGTATGTGACACTAGGGGTATGTTGGATGTGTTATCGTATATGATAATGAAACCATCAGAATACAAGTTTAGCTGATTGAAATGAATACCATATATTGGGTGAAAGTGTGCATGTGAATCCGTGCATTACTTGAAGTGTGAAGCGTTATTGCATTATGAGAAATATATATATGATTATGTGTTACAAAATTATGGCTTGTGATGCAAGTGTTATTTGATTGCATAAATTAGGTTTATGGCATAACTCTGGTGGTTAGGGTATTTATAGCGTGGAATAAAAGGCACGTGAGTAATACACACTATGTACACATAAGACGAGAGAGTTTAATTATGTAACTCATAGACCTTATTACACATAAAGATGAAAATTTAAGAAAGAAATTGGGGAGTACGATTATAAGAGCCTGATCGTCCCCAGAAATATTAGAGACTGGGGTCTTGATTATTAACCTATCGGATGCCTCCAATTCTTGTCTTCTTGCTGTTTCAGATTTCTTTTATTGCGTGAATATTTGTACTCATAATGAGATAGTATCATTTCTTGATTTATTTCCTACCTCACTCACTGAGCTGTCGAGCTCACCTTCCCACAGACTGATATATTGCAGGTTGCTTGGAAGCAGGGATCAGGGCTATGCTGCGCAGGGTTCGTTCTGAAAATATCCAACTCTTGTATTTTGGGACACTCGTGTTTGTGAATGATACATGCGAATTTTGGGATAGATTGTTAATCTTGTACATATACATATATGGAGAACCTTGTAGTAGTTTCATTTTGAGCTGACGTGTGAGATATCCTTTATTGGGTTGTAGCAATAAGAGGTGTATTATTAATATGAGGCCCATGAGAAGTTGAAATGATAAATTCTGAAAGTCTATGGATGCCGAGAAAGAAACTCTAGAGTTTATGTTGATGTGTTTTTACATAAGTAGGCGATGTCAAGCCGAAATACTTTCATGATTGTGTGGATGCTTTTGAATTCAGTTCTATGGTTGGAATGACAATAAGTGGACTGATGTGAGCCGAAATTATTATATCTGTATTGGATATTATATCCGACCTGTAATTACAAAGGAGGTGCTGCTGAAATTTTTAAGAAATAAGGAAATGATTTGATTAATCGGTTTTGTAAGTAGAGATCATGTAAATTAAGGATTTATTAAACTGGGACCGTTACAAAAGATCTTTTCTTTATACTTTGAGGAGGCGGGCAAGTGTGCTCGCGGTGGTTTAGTGTTCGATTGTGAACTCTTGGTTTGAGGTGCGGCCTCGGCAAGCTTGTGGGGCTTGCGTGTGTACGGGACTAGGGAGTCCGAGGGATTGTAGGTGTTGCGGCACCAAGGAAAGATCCATTGGGATCGAGCATAGTGGAAATCCTTCGTGTGTCAAAGGCGGGATGTAGAGCAAGTGTGCTCGAACCTCGAAACAAATCCCTTGTGTTTGTGATTGCTCACTCTCTCTATCTCCTTGTCTATATCTTGCATTCAATTATAGTGTTTATATTTATATGCTTGATATACTTGTGTGCTTAAATTGTTATACTTGCTTGGGTTGTTTGCTAACACTTGTATTTAACCAAGAGAGCCAACGTGGCACCTCAACCCTTATCTAGGGGAATCTAGAGGAGTTTGTCCAGAGCCCTTCACGGGGAATTCGGCAACACTCTTGCTTTATACGTGGTGTTTAGTGTAGGAGTTTTAGTTTAGGTCATAATAATTTTTAATTCCGCATTATTTGTCATTAAGTGACCATTAGGTTAGCCGTCACCTATTCACCCCCCTCTAGGTGAACTTACAGAAGTTATAGTAGCATGGCAAACATGTGAAGAAAAATCATTTTTCAAAGAAATATTTTCTTTTAAAACTTAATCTAGCTCTTTTGAAATTGAAGCAATTTTATTTTTCAAAGAATCATTTTCTTTATAACAAAATCAATTTTTGAGGATAAAACCTCATTTTTCTTTAAAACATCATTACAATCATTTTTACTTTTTAAAATTTTGTTTTCATTTATAGCAAGTTCAAGTTGGGATTTCAATGAGTCCCTTTCATTTGAAATTTTAACCTTCTCTTGCAAAGTCAAATCAAGTTTTGAAAACAAATTCTTATTTTCTTCTTTTATCTTAAAAGTTTTCTTTTTAAAAACTTGGTATTTTTCAAGTAACTTTTCACAAACTATAGATAGTTCTTCATTTAAAGCATCGGCATCCATGATGTCATCTTCTAAAGAAGTAGCACAATCATCTAGATGGGCGTTCGAGTTTACCTCAAGGGAGTCATTCCCTTAGATCATGTAGCAAGGTTGGTCGTACTCATCTCCACTAGATTCCTCTTTCATATATTTCATCGTTTGTAACGCAAGAGAGGTCAAAGTATTCCACACTGCAAAAGCGGAATCACAATGAGAAACCATACATAAATATTCTTTGTTAAGTATGTTTCTAAGCGCCATTAGGGCTTGTGCATTGGCCTCTATATGCTTACTATTACCAAGATAAGATTTCTTAATAGCGGTAAGGAAAACATGTATTCCTAGGGTTTTAAAGTACATACTCATCTTATATTTTCATATATCAATGTTGGTGACATCATACATGGGAGGGGTCAAGAAATCTATGAGTATATAAACAAATAAGTGTGCAAATGTAAATACTAGATTAGCTAACCAAGATCTCACTCCTAGGTGGTTAAACCTGATATCAGGAGCGTAGGCTCTGATACCAATTGAAAATACACCTAGAGGGGGGGGGGGTGAATAGGTGTATGGCTAATCTAATGATAAATGATGCAGAATTAAAAACTAATTGCAATACACTTAGTGTAACCAAAGAGTGTAGCCGAATTCCCGGTAAAAGGCTCTAAACTATCTCCTCTAAATTCCTCTAAATAAGAGTTGAGGTGATATATGAAGCTCTCTTGGTTCAACCCTAGTGAGGCACACAATCAATATCAAGCATATATATGATATGAACAATATAATGCAATGCAAGATATAAAAGAGAGAGAGATAAGAGATAGTGGATCAAACGCAAATACTGAGATATATTTCGAGGTTCAAGTCACTGCTCTACTTCCTCGCCTTCACACAGAAGGATTTCTACTAATGCGTCCACACAGGACTTCCTACACAGGGAACCTCCACTGAGAATTTGGGTGATACAAATTTAGAGTACACAACTCCTCTCTCAAATAACAACAACCTCTACACAAAAGGTAAGGCACTAAGCCACACAAGATCAACCTCTCTATAGAGGGATAGGCACAGAGCCAACACAATCACCTCTACACTAGAGGGATAGGCACAAATCTAAACAACAACAATCACCTCTACACTTAGAGGGATAAGGCACTAAGCCAAAAACTCCAACCTCAATCACCTCTACACTTAGAGGGATACCAATACAACCTCCACAATCACCTCTACACAAGAGGGATAACAACAAACACAAAAGGCTACAACTCTTGGTGATCTCAAAGACCACAAACCAATTTTCCTCACAAAATAAGATTCTAATAGTAGGATAGATAGATAGCTCAAGTGTGAGAAAATAAGGTGTTTGAAAATCAAAATAGAAAGAAAAATACTTGGGAAAACAACTAGAATAAAATAGAAATGAAGATCAAATCCAATATCTCAAATATTCTATTTTTCTTTGATTTTTTCAACCCTTGAAAACAAATAAAGATAAAATTTTTTAGCCCAAAAACTCTTGAAAACTTCTTGCTAAAACACTTAAGAAGATGGAAAAATTTTCTCTTGAAATTCTTTTTCAAAACAGCTCAAAAGGATGGGTATTCATAACCCATTCAAAAACTAGTCGTTGGGCCAAATGAGTAGCTGAGTCTGTTGTCCGTCGACCGCCCAGTCGATCGGCCAACGGTCGGATTTTCGAGCGTTGTGCCATCGGTCAACCGCCCGATCGACCGAGGCTGGATCCAAGAAAAGAGCTCTCTGGCAGGTCGACCGCCCGGTCGACCGGAGCCAGATCCAGAGAGCAGAGCTCTCTGGACGGTTGACCGGCCCGGCGACTGGCCCTCAAACCAAATGACTGTGCAAGTTTGTGCACATCGGTCGACCGGACTGGGCGACCGAATTCTGTCTCGGTCGACCGGCAGAAAGCCAGATCACATATTTTTAGGAATTAAAACTTGGTCTTTTTATTTTTAATAAAATCCCATAAAATCACATAAATTTCACAAAAATAAGTTCTTATAAGATCTTTGAATACCAAACTTGTGTGGCTAAAAATCAACACATATTATAAACTATTTGAACCATTTTTGTGATATTGAAATTTGGTTTAAATACAAAATCTGTATGTTCCAAAACTTGGATTTTTGAAATGGAAAACAGTTTTCTCCAAAACTCATATAAATACAAAAACATGATTGAAATAATTTTGAAGCGTATTGTATATGGACAGAATCCAATATACATATAAGATATATATCTATGTTTTTGACATGAAATCCAAAACCGGTTAAATTGAAAAATAAACTTTAAACTTGTGTGTGTATGTGAACTTGAGCATATCAATACTATCTATCTTTACACAAGATCTAAAAATCTAAACTAAACAAACCGAGATCTTCTTGCCTCCAAGCCGACTCGATCCAAACGCGATCCAACGAGCTTGACTCCAACCGAGTGCTAGATGCATTCTTGACGCGCGAGCTCTTGAATCTACATGTGAAAGCTCCAAAACTCCTTTGTTGAAGCTAAAACCTACTAATATCTTGGTCAATCATTGAAACTATTTAAACATAAGATTATTAATAAACTATAACTATAAGAGTTAATCATCATCAAAACTAGAGTGATGGGCCTCTGGGCCAACAAATAGGGCTAATCTCTAGGTCTTCAAACCATGATGGTTCTCCCACCAAACATCCTTGAAGGTGATGCATCCAATGTAGTATCCATCAAGCTCAAACGCTTCCACCATCAAGGCACCAAAACCCTCACGTCAAGCAAGAGCCCACACCTACATCAAATACAATTGGGGTGAATTTTGGTACCCATACCTTTTTGGGTCCATGGGGGTCAGCACCTATTGGCCCAAAGGCCCATCACTCTAGTTTTGATGATGATTAACTCATGTAATTATAGTACTAATAATCTTGTGTTTAAGTTTCAGATATTTAATCAAGATCTTAGTCAGTGTTTAGCTTCAACAAAAGATTCGAAGTTAAGTTTTGAAGCTAGCACGTGTTGATGCAAGAGCTCGCGCATCAAGATTGCATCAAGTACTCAAGAGGAGTCTAGCTCAATTGATCAAGGTTTGGACTAAGTCAAGATGGAGAAGAAGATTTTCAAGAGAAGGTTTTCAAGACTTGAGTCTAGTTTTGTAAGTGTTAAGATTTATTTTTAGATAAAATATATAAGATAGATTAGTTATGGAATGCTCAAGATCAACACATACACACACAAGATTTATATGTTTTTCTCTTAAAGTAGTTTTGATTTTAGAAAATACCGTTTTAGTTTTTGAGCTTCAAAGTATATATCTTTATGTTTCATGATTAGAGTTCATCAAAACAAGTTTATATAGTTTATATGTGTTTTGGATTTCACCCATGCACATTGATGATTCAAATATTTAGAAAAACTTATTTGGTGATTGATCGGCAAAAAGCAAGTACAAGAATAAGTGAAAAGAGTGTGGGTCGATCTTACTGCTTTTGCGATTCTTCCGTAGTAGTGAAGTGGTTATACGAATCGTATCCACAAGGAGGGAGAGCGATGAAAGCTTGATGCGACTTCTTTATTCAAGAAAAGAGAAAATTCTTTATTTTTAAATAAAGACTGGAAAATGAAAACAAGTTGTTTTCAAGAATGTTTGAAAATGATTGGGTGGTTTGTAAAGTTGGATTTTCTTAATGATAAAAACGCATGGCTAACTTTCTACTAATTGATCCCACTAATCCCTAACTTCTTGAAGATGTAGCCTCACGATGGATCATAGGCAAGTAAAATCTTTATGCATAGGAACTATTCACGTTGGGAATGAATGCAAGTCCTTCCTTTAACTTAGCTTTACACGGCAAAAACTTGGACATTCCCTTATCAAGATCCAATAAAAGGCGAGAATAAGGGAAGATACAAGTGCACTAATGGTATCAGCAAAGTTAAAAGGAAAATCTCTAACTTACAACAACAAGTAAAGTACACAACTCATAGATCATCAAAAACCATTAAGAAAGAAATATAAGAAAGTAATACTTGTAGGTAAGTTAGAGTTAGAACCCTCGTCTTAAGATGCCATAGCTCTCATTTGCATAAGGCTTAGTTGACACTATTGACTCATTTGGGTTTATCAAGCAAGTTGTTAGAGATTAGTGGGTTAGTAGTTAGTTAGCCATACTATGGAAGAGTTAGTTAGACATGGTAGTAAAAGAAATAATAAAAGAAAAGGGGTAAAGAGAAAGGGAGTTACACTACAAGAAAGCAAAAGAAAAGAAGTGAAGAGGAAGGAAGTTACACTACAAAAAGGAAGTAAAAGTAAATGGCAAAGACAAGTAAATGGAAAGAAGAAAGAGAAGTAGTTACTTGTATTAGCTTGTCACCTTCAAATACAACCTTTACACACACACTCTCTCTCTTTCACTCTAATGGCTAAAACTAAAACTAGAAGAGGAAAGAAAGTAAAACAAGTATAATCCTAAAAACAAGATTACAACAATGCTCTAACTCTGGATATCTCCCAACTGAAGACCCCTGGGGGGTATTTATAGGCACCAGGGGAAAGGGGGCCAGGGGGGACCCGTGGCCCAAAGCGCAGGCGTGCGCGCGCCCATAGGACCGCGAAAAAGCGGCCTGGGCTGCGTTTTCGCGGCCCTGCCAGGGCGGCACGCGTCTGGCTTCGGGCAGCGCGTCGCCCAGTTTGTCCCCTGTCAGGTAGGTCTGCTGGTTTGCTGATATGATGCCGTGGACTGACAAAATTGCCTCCCTAAAGTTAATGGCTACTTGGTAGGCCTTTAATCACCCCTTAAATGGTGATTAGGGTTTTCTTCTTCATTTGCACACCATGGACCTAGGATCAAGCAAGCAAAGCTTTATTAGCAGAATTTTATACCAAATAAATATAAGAATGTGATGAAAATTATGCAAAATTAGAGACTAATCACACCCCTACACTTATCTTTTTGCTCGTTCCGAGCAAAACAAAAAAATAAAAAAATTATTATACCACTTTCGGAGGTGTCGGATTGCACTGAGCATGTGCAACAAGCCTTTAAACCTCTAGGTTTTCCCTAGAGGAGGAGTGTTGTCTCCTGAGAGTTTTCAGCGGATTGCACCCACAAAATCTAGTAAGTAAAGAAAAGTAGTTAGTTGTTAGCAAAAAACTCTATCATGAAAAAGAACTTTCAATCATCTAAGTAAAAATGACCGAATGATATAAGAATTAGGTTTAACCCTCATAAGTCCTATACTTTAGCCTTCATAAAAGAAGAAACTATGATTTTTCTTTAAATTTAGAAAGGATCTTGTACTTATAACTCATTCTATTATTTTGCTTTAGATAGATATGCATAATGTGAAAGTGTGATGTGCTTGAGATTTTTCAACTCAACTTTCAATATCATTTAATTTTATTAATATTTATTTATTATTTTTGGTTTCATTAGGCTTTCTACTTCACTTATGTAACATATATCAAATCGATGACTCCCAAACCAGATAGTTTCAGGGCACCAGGTAGAAAAACACCCCTCAGGTCAAATATGTAAGTAGAGTAGGCCACGAAATCAAGATTTACTTATATATATATATATATATATATATATATATATATATATATATATATATATATAATATATATATATATTTCTTTCTTTTTTTGGCCTGAGTAATCATGCTTCTTGAGGCACAACTATCCAGCTTTTTTTCCCTTCAGAATTGTGTCTCTAAATCCCAAGTATGTGTGTGTAGTTTATGCATATTCTTTTAAGGCTAGACAAAAGATATGAGTTATTTTCCTTATCCCTCCCAACTCTTAGTTAAACCAATGTTTCTTGTTTATTTAGGCAAAAATAAAGATTCATTAATAAAGTTTCCTTAATTCTTACAATCTTTTAGTATTTTTATAAAGAGTATAAAAATTCATTTTTCATTCAGGAGCCTTTTTTTTTTGAAAGAAGAAAAAGTGAAAGTGTTAGCACCCCCACACCTATCGAATGCATTGTCCTCAATGAATTACATGTAAATGCAAATGCAAATGCAATAAAGAGGGTGAAGAAAGGATGTTACCGCCCTCGTCGACTCGGGTCGGCCAAGTGCGAATAGGCAAAAGAAATGGCAAAACAAAAAGAAGGGGTAAGCATATAAACAATAAGTGTTTTTTTTTTGGCGGTGTGGATGGCTGTGGTTAGGTATATGACGGGGCAAAAAGAGTCAGCACATTATCTTCCAGAGTCATAGGCTTAGTGGTCAAGAAGGGCTTCAGTCTTTGCCCATTCACTTTGAATTCCATATTGGTCTTAGGATCTACAATAAGCACAGCACCGTGGGGGAAAACGGTGCGCACAATGAATGGTCCAGACCAACGAGTCTTCAGCTTTCCTGTGAAAATATGAAGCCTTGAGTTGTACAGCAGAACCTTTTCTCTCGGGGCAAAGTTTTTTCGGGTTATGATCTGATCATGAAAAGTTTAGTCCTACTTTTGGTGATCCAAGCATTCTCATAGGCTTCATTCCGTATCTCCTCTAATTCTGAAATTTGCAGTCTCCTTAGCTCACCGGCCTTGGTCAGATCAAAATTAAGTTGCTTAATGGCCCATAGGGCACGTTGTTCTAATTTGACTGGCAGATGACAGGCTTTTCCACATATGATTCTATACAGAGACATTCCCAGAACTATCTTAAAAGAAGTGCGGTAAGCCCACAATGCATCATTGAGTTTAACCGACCAATTCTTTCGATTTTGTCTGACAATCTTTTCCAGAATGAGCTTGATCTGTTGATTGGTGACTTCAACCTGCCCATTTGTCTGGGGATGATATGGAGCAGACAACTTGTGATTGATGGAATATTTCTGCATCAGAGCTTCAAAAACTCTGTTGCAGAAATGCGATCCATTATCACTAATTATCGCTCTAGGGGTGCCAAATCAGGAGAAGATGTTCTCTTTGAGAAATTTGACAACCACTTTGTTGTTATTGGTCTTAGTTGGCATAGCTTCTACCCATTTAGAGACATAGTCCACGACAACTAAAATGAACTGTTGCCGAAGGAATTAGAGAATGGTGCCATGAAGTCGATACCCCAAACATCAAAAATTTCAACTTCGAGGATCGGGTTTAGGGGCATCATGTCTCTTCTTGAAATTTTTTCAATCTTCTGACAATTTGCGCATGACTTGCAAAAATGGTATGAGTTTTTTGAACAAAGTGGGCCAGTAAAACCCACTTTGTAGAACCTTCTCTGCAGTCTTGCGGGGACCGAAGTGTCCTCCGCATGCAAGGTCATGGCAAAAGCTGAGCACACTCCTCTGTTCCTCCTCTGGTATGCATCATCGAATAATCTTGTCGAGACAATATTTAAAAAGATACGGTTCTTCCCAGAAGAAGTAATGTACTTAGGCAAAGAAGCGATATTGGTCTTGCTTTGTCCAGTCAGCGGGTAATTGTCCAGTGGCAGGGTAATTGACAATATCCGCATACCAGGGTTCCTTGAAAATGTCTAGGATGTGCTCGTTTAGGAAATCCTCGTTGATCGGAGCTGGTATGATAGGTGCGTTCGGAATTCATGATAAATGATCAGCAACCACATTTTCTATACCTCGTTTATCCCAGATTTCTAGGTCAAATTCTTGAAGCAAAAGGATCCACCGAATCAATCGGGCTTTTACTTCCTTCTTGGTCATGAGGTATTTCAGAGCCGAGTGATCCGTAAAAATCACCGTCTTCGAACCTAACAAGTAGGGGCAGAACTTCTCTAACGCAAAGACAACGGCCAAGAATTCCTTCTCACTCGTTGTATAATTCTGTTAGGCGTCATTCAAAGTCCTACTCGAGTAATAAATTGAAAAACACCTAGAGGGGGGGTGAATAGGTGTTAATGCTAATCTAATGATTTTTTAAGAAAGTATGAATGAATGATGCAACCGGTCACTCAAAACAAGAAATTAAAGTCGAATTCCCCGTGAAGGGCTCTAGAACTTCTCCTCTTTGATTCCTCTAGATTATGAGTTGAGGCGCGTAATTGCTTTCTTGTTGAGATGAGTAAAGACCGAAAAATGCAAGTAAATGAAATGGGTGCAATAATGAAGTGCAAACAAGAGATATCACAAGATAGAAATATAAAGCAATGAAAAAGCAATAAGAAAACCAATCGCAAACACAAGGAATTTGTTTCGAGGTTCGAGCCACCGCTCTATGTCCCCGCCTCCACCACCGTGAAGGATTTTCACTAAATCCGCAAAGGAAATTTTCACACCGGAACCTTTATACCCAAGGGATTACAATAGGTCTACACAAGACCGGAGTACCGAACTCCCACCAATCCAACCTCTACACAAGAGGGATCTCAACACAAAGAAAATACAAGTAACAAGGTGATCAAAAGATCACACACTTCTCTCTTACAACTCCTTATAGAATGGGAATGATTTTTGGCTCAAGAAGTGAAGTGAGAAAATTCAGTAGTAAAGAAGTAAGAAAAGAGCTTGAAAAATCACTGAAAAATTTTAACCAAGAATGCACTTTAGAAAGTGAGAGCTTTGAAAACTTTTCTTTCTTTTGAAACTAAAACAATGGGAATTTTCTTGAATTTAACAAGGGACCAATGCCATCTATTTATAGGGATTAGAAGAGATCTAATCATCATATAAAATAGGTTAATAGGTCAGGTAATAGCCTCAGGAAATTCAGAAATAGCTGAAAGATATATCAACAACAAATTCAGAAAACAGTTTTCAATAAACTAGCCGTTGGGGGTGATTGAGTTTTTCTTGCACACAAAATATAGAATATTAGATTTAGAAGTAAAGATGTGTAGGGTGCTCAATTCTAATCCGCTGTAGCAATGGCTATGCGGGTCGTGATCCTCAGGGAGGGACTAGCGATGGAAGCTTGTTTAGTAAGTTATCTCTTTTTATTTATTTTGTTATTTACAATGGTATTTACAATAAGAAGTGTGAAAGAAATTGGAAAGATGTGGAGTTGGTGATCTAAACTAAAATTACAAAGAAAGAAAACTATAACTAAAACACATACCTACCTCTTTTGCCCTGTTTACCTTTGATCCGTTTGCAACGACTTACCTTGTTTCTGAAGGCATTCAAGCATGGCGTATAGGATCTTCCCCCTTCTCGATCTACACTACGAAAAGAAAAGACAAACTATACTAGCAAGAGAAGGCTTGTTCATCTCCATAGGCCATCAAGGGCACTTCTTCGGCTAAGCAGTCTCGAAGCGATCAGATCTCATGGTTTGCAAGACATCAGAGAGAAACAATAAAATAAAATAAGAATAGAAGAACAAAAATAAAACAAGAATAAAATAACAAAAACAAACCTTGAATAGATTTTATTAACAATGGAAGAAAAGTTTGACTTACACCGATGTCACCTCAGTACAAGCATGAAATCCTTCCTCCATGAAAGCATCCTCTACTCTCAGTTACATAAAAAATAAAAATTACAAAAAAGAAAAATAAAAACCTAAACTATAACTAGCCTAAAAACCCTAGATTTAGCTCTGTAGTTCGTTGTCGCCCCTCTCTGTTGCTCTGCAGGGGTATTTATAAGTGCAGAAGGAGGTAGAGTCCCAATATGACTCCTCAAAGAAAACTGTTGCCCGGGCTCATCCAAACTGCCGCGGAAACGCGGCTTGGGCCGCGTTTCCACGGCCTTAGCTGGCTCCCTGGCCACGCGCTTTCGCACGTGGCGGAAAGCGCGTGGCCTCCTCTGATCCATCCATCTGGGTTTATCCTTCTGGAAGTTGTATCTCGACTCTTTATTTTGAATTTTTGGGATAACTTGGGAAGCAAGTTACCCTAGATCCAAATCTCTTCCAAAACGAATTTCATCCTTGCACTCTCTTTCTTTGTTTTTATCCTCATCCTGCAAGTATTTAGGGTTGAATAGAAATTTATCCTTTCCTCTTCTTTTAGTATTTGCAACTATTGCCCTTAGTAATTGCAACTTTGACATTTGATAATTGCAACTTTTGCATTGGGCTTGAATATGGGCTTTTGGGCTTCTTTTAAGGCTTTATTCTTTTATTTTTATTTCTCAAGGCCTGCACACAATAAATAATAAAATATTAGTAAATGTGCAGAATTATAGGAATAAATATGAAAATGTGATAGTAAATGTATTGGAAAATATGTACTTTTTACTACCTATCACACCCCCACACTTATCTTTTTGCTCGTCCTCGAGTAAAAATCAAAAAGAAAAAGAAAAACTAAACTAGCTAACTCACTTTCGTAGGAATCACGATTGCACTTAGCACGTGCAACAAGCCGTTAAAACTCTAAGTTACCCTAGAGGACGAGTGTTGTCTCGTGAGGGTTTTCAGCGGATTACACCCACAAAATCCATAAAAAGAAAAATATTTGAAATACGTTTGAAGAGACTAAGTAGTCTATAAGTTTTAGGATTATCATTTTTATTCATTCTTTAAACTTAGTCTTGATAAAGTGAATTGTTATTCATTTTAGGTAAGGATCAAAATTGAATTTTTGTATAGTCTTTTTCGTTACCAAAGTCATATGCACCCTTGTGAATCTAGGAATTCTTTAACTTGGACTCTCATGCCTCTTTATCATTATTATGATTATATTATTATTATTTTTTAATAATATGTATAACTCATCTAATTTTCTTTCGTGTAAGTATCAAGGCTTCTTGAGGCCCTCATACCTAACTAATTGATTATTAGATGTGTTACTACATATATAATATTTCTTAGTCTTCTTAGGCTTTCTAATCCACCCATGTGGCGAACTTAAAGTCGGTGGCTCCCAAACCGGTCGGCTTTAGGGCACCAGGTGAGAAAACACCCCGCAGACTCAAATTCGAGTGAACTAGGCCACAAAATTAAGGACTTTATTTTATTTAGAACTCACCTTTAGGCGTGAATACTTATGCTTCTTGAGGCATATGTATCCAGCTTAATTGGTGATTTTTTTATTATTATATATATATATATATTTTTAATGAGGCACAAGGGTCTTTGTCTTAGAATCCTAGATATGCATTAGGTATGCACATTTCATTAAGGTAAAAATCAAGACTAATTACTTATTCAATTTCTCCTCCTATACCTAAAAATTCAATAATTTATTTATTTTGACCAAGTTTTTAGAAATCCTAATCATGATTTTCCTAATTCTTAAGACTAACTTAGATTTCTTTCAAAAGATAAGTCAAAATATTGTCCCCTTTTTTCTTTTTCTTTTTTTAAAATTTTTTTTTAGCAAATTTTTTTTTATTAGCAAAATTTTTTTGTTAGTTTCTACCTATGTTAGTATGTTAGTAAAGCCTCCCCCCACACTTATCTCATGCATTGTCCTCAATGTATGAATGTATGCATATATGCATGAAAAAGAAGAAAGGGAAAGCAGATGTTACCTCAAGGTGGTGGTTCCGGTGGTGGTCTAATTGGTCCACGAAATGCGGCCCAATCTATTTTTCATGGAATTCGTAGGAACCCACCAGAAATCTTTCTTGTATAACCCACTAAAATGTATGTTATGATCATTTTTTAACAATTCCACCCCATCAAATTTTCAAATTTCATAATTATTTTCAGAGTCAATTGTGTCAACCGCCTTGTCCCAAAATGGAGTGTGAAAAGATGGAATGATTGACTTGGACGTCAGAAGTATGGGAACGAATACCGACTCAGGAAAGAAACTTAAATCAAGTAAGGGTTCAGGAGTCGAGCTCGGTTCAAGAAGTGTGTCCAAGTCAAGAAGTTAAAACTCAAGTCCACAATCATTTTCCAACAATGGAATGTGACTCAATATTGGTGATTCAAGTTCAGGAATGATAGGTGTGGGAATCAAAACTGATTCTAAAATATTACCTAAGTTGGGTAACAAAACAGGAGTCAATAATGATTCGGGAATTTGAACTTGATCACAGATTTGAGAATCTAGGTCACATATCTCATTGAATTCAATATCATAAAAATGAGAACTTACCAATTTATCCATGGGACTTTCAAAATTATAAAATTGGTCAAGTTTAATATGATCATCAAAAATGGGTGATTCAATTTCATGATGAATTGGCACAGGATCCAATGTTGACTCGGGAAAAGTAAAATCAGGTGAAGACACCGGAGTCATTATTGAATCAGGAAGTAGAATTGAATCACCAAGTGGGAGATCATGATCATATTCATGCTCAAGTTCTATTTCAGGAAAGGAATAACTTGCCAAACTATCAAAAATTGGAGTTTCGGCAAGTTCAAATGATGGTACTGAATTAGAATCTTGTTGTCCAAAACAACGTGGCTCGTCGGCTCTAACAGAATGGTTAGCGATATCAGAAATGGTCGAACGGTGAGAACGTAAAGATTGAACCATCATATCTATTTTATGATCACGAGCTAATCTAGCCTGAGTCATGGCTTCAAGCATCTTTTCATAGTCGATTGGTGCATCATTTTGTGATTGGACTTGAAAAGAGGAAGTGTTGTTGTGACACTCGTGATGGAATTGTGAGTCGGTCAGATTCTGTGACTGTTGCTTGGACTCACGCATCATCATATCTAAGATTGATGGTGGTTGTTGCTTGAACTCATGCATACTCATCATTTCCAAGATAGATGGTTTTCTATTCTGAATGGGTGTATCTGAGTATGAATCTTGGAAATATTGTGGACAAGGTGGATACGGGGACAAGTTGGTTGAAAATTGGACTCGGGGGAAGCGAAACCCCATGAACTCTGTGAAGAGTTGAAATCGTTGTGGAAATTATGGTCATAAGATGGGGGGCATGGGTTATATTCATTCGGATAAGACCATTCCGGCACACTAGGTTGGTCAAAGTTATGATATGCCGGGTTGGTAATATCCGAAAAAAGACGTTGGTGTGTAATATGGATTAAAATTGGAAAAATTGTTATATGTCATATCACACAAACACAAACAAAGAAAAAGAAAACAAACAAATAAGCAAACAAAATTTTTTTTTAACCTAAGTTAGGGTAGACCTATGACCTAGATGACTCCTAACTGGTTAGACTGTCCACGAGAGGTAGGGTGTAGACTTTGATCACAAGTTAATCAGCCAGGTCAGGGCAAGATTGGTGGGAGGTTTTCCGTCAAAGACGTTCCTTAATTAAATAACCACCAATCTTCGGGCTTTCGGCCCTCAATCCCCTTCCTAGACACTGATTTGGCAGGAGTCAAACCCAACACTGTTCCCCCTTAGGATAATCTCCTAATTGAGTCCGAGATGTCCCTAGGGCCAACGTCTACTAATTTTTAGTTAGGCTTGGGTTAGTGAGTGAGGAGATTGTTTGTGGGCCAAGGAAGGGTGATGAAATCCTCACCTTATCTTATTTATAGGACAAGCTCTTAAGTCAATTGTGTAAAGCAGTAGACAAATATTCACTCAAAGCAGAAAATCTCATTTTCTATCTTTTACAAGAGTTTTCCCAAGTATTTTTTTTGAGTTTCTGTTTTCCAAACACCTAGTTTTCCACACTTGAGCTTATCTTCTATCCTATTCTATTAGGATCATTTGTTTGTGGGAAAAGAGAGTTTGTGGTTGAAAGAAACCACTTGTTGTAAAACCCTTGCTTTGATTGGGCTGCTCCCTCTTTGGTAGAGGTTGAGATTGTGGTTTACTCCCTCTAGTGAGAGGTGGAGTTGGTTGTTGTTTGCTCCCTCTAGTGAGAGGTGGAGTTGGTGTTTGTAACCCTCTTCGGTAGAGGTGTTGGTTGTTGTTTGGCTACGGGCCTACCCTCGGTTGTGAGGCGGTGTTTGAGAGAGGAGTTCGGTACTCCCTTTGTTGTAACAAATCCTCCTCGGTGGAGGTTCCCTCGGTGGGAGATAGTAGATTGAAAATCCTTCACGGTGGTGAAGGCAGGGATGTAGAGCTAGGGGCTCGAACCTCGAAACATATCTTGTTGTTAGCGTTTGATCCATTGTCTCTCTAACTCTCTCTTTTATATTTGTGCATTGCATTATTCATATTGCCATATCATTCATACTTGTGTTGTGCCTTGCATTATTTCATATTGCTCATTCTTATATGCTTGGCTTGCTTGTATGTGTGCCTCACTTGTACTTAACCACAAGAGCTTCATATAGCACCTCAACCCATATCTAGGGGAATCAAGAGGAGTTAGTCCAGAACCCTTCACGGGGAATTCGGCTACACTTGTGTGTTGTACTAAGTGTGTTGCAAAATAGTTTTAAGCTTCCGCATTTAGCGCATTTAGTTTATAGATTAGCACTTACACCTATTCACCCCCCCTCTAGGTGTTTTTCAATTGGTATCAGAGCCAACGCTCCTGATACTTTAGGCTTAACATCCTAGGAGTGAGATTCCTTGTTTGCTAATCTATTGTTTGCATTTGCTTGCTCGCACACTCATATAGTTTACCATGGACTTCATGACCCCACCTAGCTTTGACCCTTCCAACATTGTTGTTTGGAAGTATAGGATGTCCATGTACCTAAAGACCCTAGGTTTGCATGTTTTCCTTGCCGCTACCAAGAGATGTTATCTTGGTGACCGCAAGCATATAGGGGCCAATGCACAAGCCCTTGAGGCCATTAGAAGCACATTAAATAAAGAATATCTTATGCTTGCTTCTAACTTTGATTCCGCATTTGCAGTGTGGAATATGTTGACAACCACCACCACCTCCAAGCTTCAATTGCCAATCCAACCGGAGGAATCTAGTGGAGAATCCAACTCATAATGCTTCATGGTCCAAGGGAATGACTCCCTTGAGGTACAATCGGAATCTCAACTAGATAGTTTTGATGCTAGTTCTTCATGTGATGATTATGTTGATCCCCATGCTTTGAATGAAGAACTATCTATTGTTTGTGAAAAATTGATTGAAAAATATAATGTTTTGAAAAAGAAAAGTCTAAGCATTAACAATGATAATAAAAATTTGATTGCTAGACTTGATGTTGTTTTGCAAGAGAAAGAGGAGATTTCTAATGAAAGGGATTCATTAAAATCTCAACTTGAACTTGCACTTAAAGAAAATGAATTTTTGAAATCTAAAAATGATTGTAATGATGTTTTGAAGAATAATAAAGTTTTAACTTCAAAAGTTGATTTTGTTTTAAAAGAGAATGTTGCTTTGAAAAATAAAATAATTTCTATTTCTAATGATTTAAATGTTTGTTTAAAGAAAATGATTGTTTGCAAATAAGATTGATGCACATGTTTGCCATGCTAGGGTAGTATCACACACTTCACCTATTGCATGTGCCACTTCTTCTTTAATTAACAATGATATATCCATGCTTAAGAAGAAGGTAGATTGTTTGGGCTCCACTATGAGCCAATGTGCCATGAACCATACACGATTGGAATCTTTGTTTCGAAAGAAACAAGTTCCATCTATTATGCATGCACCCCCCCACGGCATACACATGCTCCTCACGGACACCATCACACTATGTATGCTCATGTGTACACTTGTACACATTGTGGACGTAAGGCCACCTTGCTAAATTTTGTTTTGATCGTATACATGATTGTAATTTAGCAAAGAATTTTGTTTGGGTTAGGAATGGTACTAACCCCCATGGACCCAATAAGATATGGGTACCAAAGACCACCCCTATTGCTTATGATGTAGGTGTGGGCTCTCACATGACGTGAGAGTAGCGGTACCTTGGAGTGGATGCGTTCCGTACTTAAAGGAGATTATTTGAATGCATCACCTTCAAGGGAAGGTTTGGTGGAGTGGACCACCATGTTTTGGAGACTTGAAAAGTTGCCTTCTAGGTTTTGGTAACGATTCCTAACTCCTTATTATTGTTTACATGCTTTCCATTTCATTGTTTATAGCATGTTTTATTGTTTAGTGATTATCATGATAATGCCATGCTTATTAGATCCTTGACATGCATGTATAGCCTTTTGAGACACCCATGTTTAATATGGACCATTATTTTAGTGTTCTCACCGTTTGTTTAGCTATCATGTTTTATCATAGGTTTAATAACATGTGGATTTACATAATAATCATGTTTATGTTTTTCATGTTTATTCATATCTTGTTTTATGCTTCATGCGTTGATTACATGTTTAAATGTTAGTTTTATTAAAACTAGGGATATACTTGTACATATAGTGGGCCACAAATAAATCTATATATGTTTGTGCTTGAATGCTTATTTGTTCCCATTAGATGTGCTAGTATAGTCTAGTTTTGATGATTCATACATTTTAAACTTGTATTCCTATTTTTGAATTGTTTTATATGAGTTTTCATTTCATGTATATGTCTATCTTGTCTAAACTATTAGATATACATGTATAACCCTTGAGTCATTTGCCTTTCATGCAAATCTCTATTATGGACTCAAATTTTATTTAGGGATATGTATGTATACTTCATGATTGACAAAACATACATATGCCTTGATATGAAAATTTGTTTTAATGAAAATTTAGTTTTTCATGTTTTTATGTATTTTTGTTTAACTTCATGTATATGTCTATTTTATCCAAACTATTGTTTATACATATACATCCTTTGAGCCACGTGCCTTCATGCATATATCTTTGTGGACTCGTTGTGTTTGGATATGTATGTATACTTTAGTTTGTATAGGACATACATATACCTTGAAGATTAAATAAGTTTTGATGATTTTCTTATTTCAAGGAATATTGAGCTTATTGACCATCTTTCATGATTATGATCTTCACATTGTATTTATACACTCACATTTATTGTTTACTCATGTTTGTTTTCATGAGTCATATTTATACTTAATTGATTATGAGTGTTGACTATTTGTGGATGTCATGTTTCATGAAAATTAATTTTGTTTTATTCCTTACTTGAAGGATTTCGTACTAGTTTACAAATTTTTCATATAACTAGTTACGGTATTCTTCACATGGTAGAGTTTTCAAACAAACTATATTTTTCAAATCTATTTTTTTGAAAACCCCTACCATCAACGGGCAGACGGATGGGCGATCATGCTCATGTATACTTTATATTGAAAATTATTTTAAACTTGAACATGATTGGGTGGTAGTTATATGATGTATACACTTGATCATTATTATTTGTTTCAATTGGTATCATTGAGATTCTTTCAATTGGTATCAATTTTGACCTTTCTTGTATACTCATATATGTTTGTATGTATGTATGTTTTTCAATTCCAATAGTATCAATTTCGATTGGTATTAAATTTTTCATACATATATAGTTTGTCTATGCTAGAGCTTGAGCTTCAATTTGTTTCAATTGATTTAGCTTTCAATTGGTATCTTAATTCGAGCCTACGCATTATTGGTATTTCATAAAGGGGGAGAAAATTTGATTTTGTATTTCAATTGGTATTTTGTTCCCTCACTTTATGATAGAAAATAATAATTTCAATTGATATCATATGTTTAAAATGATCAATTATTTCAATTGGTATCAAGATGTTGTTTTCATTTTTAAATTGGTATCAAGAAGCACTTCATTGACATATTTTTTAATTGGTATCAAATTTAATGTCACCCCTATTTAGTTTTTGTTTTTGGTTTTAGACAAAAAGGGGGAGAACATTGTTTGTATTAACCCTTTGTTGATTCATTATTTCGAACAAAAAGGGGAGAAAAATTTATTGTTTATTTGTTGGTTTTACTTAACCCTTTATTGATGATTGATTCGTTGTATTAAAAGGGTGAGAAATTTTGTTTTGTTTTGATTATTTACCCCTTTGTTGATGATTGACAAAAAAGGGGAGAAAGATTTTGGTTTATATATGCATATTTATGTTTTGTATATATTAAGTTTAATTTAGTTAATTTTAATTGGTATCTAGAGCATGTTTTTTTTTGAACATTTCATTGGTATCTAGAACC